>JAGFPH010004231.1:56794-97905 GCA_018207615.1 Philaenus spumarius
AACACAGCAACCATATAAAACATATTTGTCATAACTTGTACACCAAGATCATGATGTCGTTTTTTCAGTAAATTAAGAGCCCTACCTCTGACAATACCAGTTTTATTTCAAGTTATTTAGCTGCAGTCATACAGGAATTTATGTTTAACTGTTACATAGGGCCTACCTATACAGTTTTCGAGACATTTCGGACACCCTGTAGATGAAATATTCAGACAGTGAATGACAAGAGTTGTTACATTATCACTGACAATTTCCTATCTATTAAACTATATTTTTTATATAAAATGTGAAAATATTTTCCTTTCGTTTGCTAGCAGGATAAGAGATGGTTTCAGACTGCACGTGCGTTAGTCGGTGGGGGGGGGGGGGGGGGGGGGGGCGATGCATGGCATTTCTAATATTCACCCTTAGCAGAGTAGGAATTAAATTATTTCTATGCCTTCAGTTATTGAGATCCAATTGCGTAAATTACTCGCGCGATTAGAACGAGAACGCGTTTATTTTAACAATACCTCGATTTGTTAACTTAAGCGTTTGATCGAACGATTGTTGAACTTTCGTAGTATAAATTATTATCCTTCCATTGGAGTTTTTGATTGATCGAGGGGCAGTGTTATATCGACCTGAGTAATGCCCTCAGCTGCCGGTTTAGGGGTCAAGAGAGTCAAAGTGGGCGACTGTGTCACACGCAGGGGGCCATAAATATCCTCAGTGTCCCGGAGTCCGACCTTCCCAGGAATTTTAACAACTTTGGGCGAAAAACTAACACGTAAAGACCAATGTATCTGGCTGAGTTGGGGAATTAGGAGGGTGTAAGATTTTAAACGCATTATTCGACAAATTAAATATTGTTAATATATTTTGAGCTTGATTTGTTACAAATTCTGACACATTAAGTTCTATTTATATTTTTCTGTCAAACATATTGGTATTTTAAAAATAAACCAAGGGAAGGAGCTTTAAATGAATAATTCGACCACGCAGCTTGACCGCTGACGTGAGTTGAGCAAATTTCCAAAATTAAGTTTATGTGCCTATGTTTTAGGGTACCAACCAACAATTTGGGAAGTAGGTCTCCTCACGAAGGCGTTGAACAGCTGTCTGTGAGCACGCAATATATTAGTAGAATTTGTTTGCGCCTAGTGGCCTCACGAGTTTGCACCACTTGGCTTCGAACCGGGTACTTTTATGGTATTTTACGTTTTGATCGATTTTGGGGAAACCAAGCGAGATATAAGGTCGCGTAAAAAAACAAAATATGCAGAATAACATCCTACATTTATATTTTCAGAAAGGCTTTTAAAAAATGTAATTCTCTTAGTTAAATCTCAAAAAATAGTTACTTCCTGTCAAAAAACGTACTTCCAGTTGCTAGATTTTTCTGGCCAACGAACTCGTCTGAGCGACATAGACAACCAACATGTGGACCAAATCGGACTTAAAATGCGGTCGCTAGAGTGCGAACACATATATACATATATACATGATTTTTAATGACAGCCCAAAAAGTGTTCTGGGGACCATGATCGGTGCTCATTTGCTACTCCCGACCTTGGGTCTTACCATAAGGGCCACTTCAATAGCTCATTTTTCCTATGGAAATTCGTTAAAAAGGCGACACAGCAACCATTTCATTTATTTATTATCTTTGTACATATATACCCTGACAATCAAATATTCCAATTCTATGTTGTTTACTCTAATAAAGCTATAAACGAATTTTTACAAATTAAAAGTATGTAACATTTAACTCAACTTTTTCTTTAAAACTTAACTTTCAAGCAGAAAACATAAAATGTAAAACTCTAAAATTGTTCAAGGGATTTATCTTCTGATTTTGTAACCAAACTGTACTCGGAATATCAGATTTAAAGTACAAGCCAGCAGAAGGTAATCGAAGTTAAATATTTTACTTTGAGAAAGACGTAGTTTATTTCTAGCGAACATTTTATTACTTCCTGAAGCTTGTTGTTCTACTTGATGGTGTTATTGTAGATGTTGAATATTAGTGTTCTTTGTGATCGCTTTATCTCTGGTCATTTTATATATTTTAATACGGAACATTTTGTCATTCTCCTCCTTAGTCGTTAAGTAATAAAGACAAACTGATTATATTGAAATTCACTCAAAGTGATGCAATAAACGGTATTGTCCTCTAGCTATTTCAAGGGTGTTTGGTACAGCCTATCCGTTCAACGTTAATTTGTGTATATGTTACTGTATATACATTTCTCACAGGAACCTCTAGACCTATCATGATTACACTTTCGGACAATACTAGTAGTTCTGTGAACAGTAGACCTCGCTCTTTGAAATAACAAATGTGTTTTGAGCTTAGGTTCAAAATAGTGAGCCAATAAGGAAGTAAGCACAAGGTTTAGCCAGTGAAACATTATTTTGCAATTCCCGCGATTCCGGGATTTCTAGTTCTCGTTTTTTTTTCTTTTCTTGAGCTTTAACTGCTAAAGATTTTCTTTTAGAGGCATTGTGTTTTATTTAGGTTAATAATGCGTAAGATAGCTAAAAATGTCGCGTTATAGAGGGACAACATAGAATTAAATATTTACATACTTAAATAACTAAAACTTAACGGTGTATTTACAGTTCCATAACTTTCATATCATATTCCAACATTAGAAATAATGTAAAACAAACGATGTTAAAACGTCGTGATAGTGATCTCAACCCATGTACCAACTACCAAATACCAACACTTCCCACGGTGTCCAACGGTCCTTTTTTGTATGTCTTTTATCGCCGAGGGGTTTCATTTGTTTCATCTCATTTTGTAAGTAGAGCTAAGTCTAATACTTTTATGAAATTTACAATTATAATTTACAAGTATACAGTTTAATTCTTTGATTTATTCTCTACACTTTCTTATTATTATATGTCATTTTTGGGTAAATGATATATTCCTAATTTACTATTCAAAACAGGCCTAGTTTTTTTAGCAGTCTTGAAGTAGGAACATAAAAAGACATTTGAAATTGATAAATATTTTTATACAATTCTATTAAGAACTAAATTACGAAACTTTTTTACATTTATGAACAAAATTACAATAATTTTTACTACTTTTTATGTAGGCCTAAAGTTGAACTTTTTCCTTTCATTACTGAACTTGCTTGTTTCTTGAGCTAATAACTTTGTTAATTTAACTTCAATAATTTTTTTTACTGGCATATAGGAATTCCTTAAACCTTTATCAACAAAAAAGCTACGGAACACTTTTGAATTGATTTAGAGTAAACGTATAAAAACATGGTTGAAGTACAAAAACTTGGACGAATTTGAACAAATTTGAAGTTTATGGCCATTTTGTGAGCTTACCGTTACAGATACGGAAAAACATCAAGAATGCAATTTTGTTTAAAATCTAATTTGCTACCCGCAAAATGCGCATTAGTTTTTAAATTCGACTTACGGTTAAGCCACAAACTGGCTTTGGAGAAAAGCTTACACTGAGAGAAACGGTCCGGCAGCCATTTTAATTTTATTTAAGGGATTAAAAATGAAAAATGGAAAAAAACGTATATATACATGGATCGGCCTAGGAATAAGGAACATTCATGCAAAAAATCATCAAAATCGGTCAAGGCGTTTGGCCGTAATCGTGAGACAGACACACAGACGAAATGCCGAATAGTCGAGTTAAAAGGGAGACCTCGCTTACGCTCGTTCAATTATATGGACGTTTATTAACAATAATAGCGCAAAATTTTTTTAAATATTTATTTTAAATATTTAAAAAATTTATTAAAAATCGTAAATTTTTTACAATATAAATATTTTTGTTTACCAAAATTACATAAATTTGTTTAAATATCTTGTGCTTAAGATGTGTCTATTGGTGGAAAGTATAATTGTAATGTTTTTAATCTTAATATGAGGAGTGGTTCCGGAGAAAAAGGTACATATTATGCGGAAAAAAGTTAAATTTCAGGAAATCACAGATAAAAGACCATGCATATATTATATAAGTGAGTTCACTAACCTGTAACGTAAAGGCAGATTAAGAAAAAAATTAAATAAAATAGAAAAGTTAATTTTTGCCGATTTTTGTCACCCGACTCCCCTTAAATACAATTTTCAATCGGTTTTACCCGAAAACCACGTTTTTTCGACTTTAGGTACGTTTTTCAAAAATTATAATAAAAAAATTAAATAGGTATATTAACTTTTCAGAATTGAATAAAAATAGTTGCCGACATCGGATTTTAATAATTTTTGTATGAAACTTTTCAGAAAATATCCGAGATTTATAAAATACGAAAAAACAAAAATTGAAAATTTTTCTTATTTTTTCATACCTAACAGGTCTTTTCTGCCTCGTTAATTAGGTAGAAAGAACAACTTATTATCCGGGTTCGGAAAAGTTGCCCATATAAAAGTCATAAAGTAGGCCTATACTTTATCGCCCGCCTATAGGCGGGATGAAAGTTTAATACATTTTATTATGCTTACAGCCCAACTGGGTTGGTTATAATTAATTGCCTTGTTTTGAGGTGATGCTGCCGAACAATACTTAATTAAATATAGTTTATTACCCTGCATATGACTATCTGTCAGTCATTTTCAAACGTATACGTAAAAAACACACATTAAACACACTTAAACAACACAGAAAGTTCACATTTGAAATTCCATAAACGGGCGATGCGCGTAGTCAGTGACCCTTCCCGAAAGCACTCGATCGTCAATTGTGCAAATTGAAATGTGAACTTGTTTGTGTTGTTTAAGTGTGTTTAATGTGTGCTTTTACGTGTATGTTTAAAAATGACTGACAGATAGTCGAAACGCGTCATATGTAGTGTACTCAACTATATTTAATTAAAGATTGTTTGGCAGCATCCACAAGTTGGTTGTCTGCGTCGCTCGGACGAGTTCGTCGCCAAAAAAATCCAACAACCGGAATCACATTTTTTGACCGGAAGTTAATATTTTTTTAGATTTTTCCTACGAGAATGTATTTGTTTTTGAGTTTTTTCTACAAAAAAAATGTAGGATGTTATTCAGCACATTTTGTTTTTTTACGCGACCTCATAACTCGCTTGGTTCCCCCGAAATCGATCAATACCATAGAAGTACCCGGTTCAAAGCCATGTGGTGGATTCTACCGCGGGGTTGGCGTGCGAAGCACGCAACGCATTGTGTATGAATAAACTCTCCACACGGGGATTGGCGTGCGAAGCACGCAATGATTTGTGTGTTGAAGACACTCCCAATACGGGGGTTGGCGTGCGAAGCACGCAATGCTTTGTGTATTGAAGATACTCCCAATATGCGGAATGGCGTGCGAACCATTTTGCAGCCATTCAGCACCGTCGTGAAAAGACATATTTCCCAAATTGTTGTTTGAAACGTTAAAACATAGGCCTTAAAACTTAATTTTGGAAATTTGCTCAACTCACGTCAGCGGTTCAGCTGCGTGGTCGAATTATTTGTATTCTAAACCTAATTAACAATACAAAATACAATTTACCTGACTTACAACTTACTACAAGATCGAGATAAAAAGCAGTCTTCAATTTCAGAACAAAATACTGAGCGTTAAAACACTCGCCAACAAGCAACGCCTTCAGAGCGGCAAAGTCTACGTAACGAACTTCGCCTGTATCGAACGATTTCTTGATTTATCGATTTTAACTTTGTAATGTCTAAACTTGAACCATTATCCGCAGCAGAGTTAACTTTTCCTAAGGCAAAGCTCTCATTAAGGGTTGCAAATGGTGTGGCACGAGGGGTTGTAAAGTTATGTGTATGGAGGAAGGGCTGTTCTGTTAACAGTAGGCATACTTGACCGCAGGCGAACACCTGACTTGTGTGTAGGCTATATATCATGTGTTTAAGTAGAAATGGTGTTTTCGTTTCTTTTAGTGTGACGATAAGCTAGCGTTATTAGGCCTTCAGCATTGTTTGTACTGTCTTGTTTTTGGTTTTTTAACGAAATGTTTAAAAAAAAATCTATACTAATATTATAAAGGGGTTGTTTGTTTGTTTGTTTGACTGTAGGAGATAATCTCTGGAACTACTAAACCGATTGAAAACAAAGTTTTACTAATCAAAAAGCTACACTATCACTGAGTAACATAGGTTATAATTCATTGTTATAAAAATATTTTTTATTTCAATATTTGTTAATTTAGTTGGAACAAATTCTTTGGTTAGGCCTAGAATGATAAACCAACACATGCATTTACATTTATTACCGTAGCAAGCAATTGAATAAAATAACAAATAAAACAGCTGTTTGCTCCAATATTTCAATTAACACCGGATTTGAAACTTTGAAGCAATTATTTGTATTTTTGACTTTTAGGTTAGGTTTTTATTAAAGTGTAGACCTGAGCCTTGCTGGTTCTTTTAACATTTTAACTGCTGTTATAAAATATACGAAATAATTTGATTTGAACATTTAACATTATTTACCATCTTCGCTTTGGGGTTATTATGAATCCTACACCTTTATTATAAAGAAAACATAACGTGTTTAGAAGGTTCCAACTTGGTTGGCGTGCGTAGCACGCAGGGGTTTCCCCTGGTTCATTATATACTTAAGACAGATAATGTGCAAGTACGCTTTATGAATTGCTGCTGACTAGCGTTTATTTTTATTTATACAATTTAGCAAGGTTTTACTAAAACAGCGAAGAAGTTAGGTAACCAGTTTCTATATAGTTTTAAAAATAATTTTGTTTTGGCAAATCGGTATTTAGTTTAAATTAACACCTAAACAATTATCAAACCGGTTTAATATTGAATGTCAGTCTAAAGATGCGATCAGTGAAACGGCGAAACATCAAATTAATGTTGATGTCTATATTAATTTAATTGAAAACAATCTGATTATTTATGAAAAATAATATAACGTACGGAAATACATTTGTGGTTCAATACGTAGAATTAATCAGTTGATTGTGGTTAAAAAATTGTTACCACTTTAATTAGGTTTAAAATTATTGTTCTGTCGGTTTTGGTTATGCGTAGATCTCTCGTTCAGAGCTGAAAGTGTACATATTTCCTACAAAAAATATGTGTTTGACTAAATATAGATGATGTATTTAAAATAGATACAGTAGCAGAGAACATAGAGTAAGCTATGAAAATATCAGCATCTGTGTTGGAATGCGGTTGAATCTGTGAACCCTTCTTCAACTTAGCTTTGGTAAGAAAAACATATATTTTGTTTACTTTGGCGATGTTGAAAAGACAACTGAAAATTTTAGAGTCACAAAACCTTCTATGCAAGATTGTCTACTGGTTTTCTTGAATTCATTCTTAAATAAAGCTGGCGTGAAGGTAATTTGAAACTACATAAACAAATTCATAAAAAAAAAATTTCAACACTCTTACCTAAAACTAGTATTTTGGAAAAGTACCTGTAGCATTAGTACATGAACCTATATATATATATAGAATTTTATTTTTAATACTGTCAAAATTACCTTATTTTCTAAAGTTTCTTACTTTGAAAATTAAATTGTAGTTTTACATATTTTAGATCGGGTTTAAAATCAGGTATTAGTATGAATACTAGATTTAATGATTCATATTTGATCAAGCTGGGCCTGATCTAAAATTATGTTAAGTTATTCAAGTTGGTCTTCTTATCAACTATTTTATCGTCTATTGTGTATAACTGGTTGGTATTAAATATTTATAAACATAGCTTTAAAACTAACAAAAAATGTGGATAGCACAATTTCGAAGAAATAACAATTTAATTTATCGAATGACTTAAAATGTTTCACAATTCAAATTACCTTTGATTTGTTCCCGAAATATAGCCCACAGCTCAGTAAAACATTAACAAATAAAATCACATTTTAATTATTGAGAATTCAACTTATTAGCGAATTTCCATATGAAAAATGAGCTATTGCAAAGGCCCTTATGGTAAGACCCAAGGTCGGGAGTAGCAAATGAGCACCGATCATGGTCCCCAGAACACGTTTTGGGGTGGCATTAAAAATAATATATATATATATATTATATATGTGTATATATTTTTCCTATGGAAATTCGCTAATAAAATTGTAAGTTTTAAGATTGCACAGCTCGTTTTATAAGTTTTAAGTAAAATGAATCTAAAATTTAAATAATACAGTATATTATATATATATCATTATTATATATATGGTTAATGCAGTCTATTTGAACTAAGCCAGAATATGTAACTACATCCGATTGAATTCTGAACTAGAAGAGCACTTGAATGTTTAAGCCCGCCCTGGTCCTATATTTAACTTGAGATTCAGTATTCTCTAGCCGTGTAGGATGTGGGCAATAAAAGAAGCTGCTTCCGTCTGTACCACAGCCTCTCCCCTCTCCCACGTTGTCTTTTCACTCTCTTAATCATGGATAATTTTATCTCGACGCCATCAATAGAACTTGGTAAAGATCAGAAGGTCGTCTGTGTTTAAATCGAATTTATATTTCTCTACTATTTACACTGATTGACATTATTATAATGGTGCACTACTGAAGAACGGAACGTTTGAAAGATATGCTCATTTTACTTTCTCACTATACTATAGTATAGAGAAAGTATAGTGGTAGCAAAAAAAATCGATGTTGATATTTCTGTGGAAATATCCGTTTTGGGACCCAATGAGTCCAAAAAAGTGGTTTTTACAAAATGTCTGTCTGTATGTATACAAAGCTAGTGAGAAAACTATTCGATCGATTTCGAACAAATTTGCACCAAACATGTCAATTAGGCCTGTATAGATGCACGTAAAACGGTTTTGAATTTTTTTTAAAAACAAACCCTTTATTGGTCAGTAAACTCCAAAAAATCTGTTATTATTTTTTTATAAAAAAACGGCTCTAACGTTTTTGATAAAATTTAGCTTATTTGTAGCAATGCCATAAGTGAAAAACCCAATCTTTCTAAAAATCTCGTTTAGCTAATAATAATAATAACTGATTTTTGGGGATTTTTTGGCCGAAAAGGGGATTGTTTTTTAATATTTGTCAAAACATTGTATGCATCTATACTGGAATAATAGACATGTTTGGTGCAAATTTGTTCGAAATCGATCGAATAGTTTTCTCTTTAGCAAATAATAATAATATTTATTAGTTACTATCCTGATTTAATGTATCCTCTCTCCTATTTTAATAGAATTATGAAGTCACAGTGAATCTGTTTAGTAATTTAAATATGTTAAGGTACGTTGAAGGTACGTGCCAGTTTCTGGTACCGTTTATTAAAGTTGTAATAATTTCATTCTACACCTTCCAGCAAGAGATAAATTAAATAAATTACAAGCGGAAAATGTAGACCAAGACTGAGATTGGAACCTATATCATCCAGATATTGATGTTATCTTACTTATATCGTTTTCTGTATTTAAGTGAACAAACAAAATGACTAAGTCGTAGTAATTAAGATTAACTTATCTTCATTTGTAACGATAGAATAGCTCAGTAATTATAGCATTAGAGCAGGAAGCTAAAGGTCCTGCTTCCAATCCCGAACTTGGCTTCCGCTTGTAATTTATTTAAACAGTTATTTTAGTACTTGGAAATTTTAGCCCATTGAAATCTTGCAAAATATCTAAAAAATTTACCCCCACTTTTTAAGACTTTTTCGAAACTTAAACTGAAACCTATTTAGTTAAAATCACAGTACCAATAAACTTGCAGGAAATAGACGGAATACCTACTAATAATGACTGTTCGACTGTTCGAAACTACTCAGTTTTTCACACTGCCTTTCTAATTGAATCAATACAGAAAAGTTTGAGGAAAATGGAATTTTTCATAGATTAGATGTCCTCATCAGAATTCAGTGCCGTCCTACATCGGAGCTTAGAAATTGGTTTCTTGTACGACAATCTCTCACAAAAAAATCAAGACAACCACTTCGAAAGGGTTTTCTCTTGTCAGATCTAGTAATCCAGCCAATATTCCAAGTCGATCAACATCGCCCGTTTCTCCAGGAACGTGCTAAAGCACATGACCTATTTTCCATATTGTATCAGACCTGACTTTAACCTAATCCATAACTAATGCCGGCATTTATTCTTCGTTTTCAGGAATACATTAGGTGTTGTTGACGTTGTTTTTAGCTTTATATTGTATTCTTTTGATTGTTGATATCATTAAAATAACTAACTAGTTTGATAAATATTTTAATAATTGAAAAATATCATTGTTTTAGTTTTACGTGTAATATACTTTAATTTTAAACAATACAATGTAAAATGTAGGGTGTTCCCAAAATCTCTGTCATACTTCACCAGCGCATGCAGGTCCGAAAATACTTCGTTATGGCTCCTGGTATTAGAGAATGTGATTTCTGCCATAAATTGTAAATCAGTCCTTATTACATTAATGGGATGGTTTAAGTGTATTTCAACCTAAAAACTAAATAAAGCAGTGGAAATTTCTACTGGCAAAGGAGATAGACATTTCAAGCACCTATTGTTATATTAACAGCTGAAAACTGATTCAGAATTCCATAAAACAAAACAAAATATTGTGAAATTTTTAAATAAATATTGGGTTTGTGATAAAACAATTTTGAAGTAGAGTGATTTTTAAAGCATCTAAAATGTTTGTAAAAGACCATCATTTTTCAATATTTCAGGCAACTTTTGAATTTCTTATGGAACACCCTATATTGAAAGATGAGTTTGGATTGTACAAGTAATTTTAGGTAATTTTTGTTCTTGGTGTTTTTTTGGGGTATACAGTTTAAAAAACACCATAAATGAGCGGAATATATTTTTGTATGGAAATGTTTTGAACTAATGAAAACTCTCTCAACACTAATACAGCATTATTTAGACAAACAAATAACTTTTTAAAATCAACATTTGTTATTTTTTAAATCATAATACAGAGAAATTAAGTGACAAAACTACAGATTTGTCGTACATGAAAAAAAGTTGATAACGGACGTACTACATCAGCTGTTGATTCTCATTGTTGCAAATTATAGTTTATTGAAAGCGAAAATCAGCCAATTCAGAATCCAGAATTCAGTAAAATACAAAATCATCATGACGTATAGGATGTTCCAAAAAAAATTCGAAAGTTAGCCATTAATTTCCAATATAAAAACATTTAAAACTGTACTTTAAAATGAGAACTTGTAGACTAATAATCTGAGCTATTTTGATAAACAACAATTTGCAACAATGAGTTTAAACAGCTGATATTGAACATCTGTTATGAACTTCATTTTTCACGTATGACAATTTTGTAGTTTTCGTACTTAATTCCTCTGGTATTGTGGTTTTAAAATTTTACAAAACCCGTATTTGCTGATTTTAAGAAGTGATTTTTTTGCCTAAACAATGCTTTATTAGTGTTACGAGCATTTTCACTGGTTCAAAACGTTTCCATAAAAAAAACCTCCGCTCAGTTATGGTGCTTTTAAAACTTTATAGCCCTGTAAATTTTAAACGGATAGTCATATAAAAAAAAAACACCAAAGACAAAATTGTCTTAAAATAACTTGTCAAATCCAAAATCATCATAATATATAGGTTGTACCATAAGAAATTCAAAATTTGTCCGCCATATTGGAAAATGGCGGCCATTATAAATATTTTAACTACATATGTTTTAATTTCTCAAAAAAAAGGAAAGGTTTCCCATTTTAAGTTTGTTGTCAGATTTATAGTTCACAAGATACCAATGGTGGTCCATTTAAAAAAGACATCCTGTATTCTTCCATATTTAGAAAAACTATCTAGAAGTAATTACAGTGTACCACGTGTCGTTTAGTGGACAATATTAATCAATACAGGAGTAGACAATAATTTGCATTTTATATCAGTTCAACAACAACAGGCTAGCAGAGAAAATCAAATCAGTTACGTCATATTCAGGTTGCTAGTACAAACATAAACCTTAAGGAAAAACAACATCCCGCAAGAAAAGTAGTTACAAACTGTAAACAAACAGACAATGTCAATATAGTGTTGTACAATCAGGATATTGTGGGTTTTGTATTTTATTATTATTTGTCTTGCATACAGGATCCCTAAGAATTTCAGGGCTGTTTATGTATGCAAATTTAAAAGAAATCATATAAACAAATAGATACAAAAAATATATACAAATAAATGGATACAAACAAATTTATAGAAAAATCGATGTAAACAAATAGACACAAACTAATGAATACACATGCTCTAAATTTTTAGGTATTTTATCTAGCCAAAATTTGTTTTACAATTGTTTGTTGAATGATATTTTTTACTGTTACCTTATTTTAGGACCGTTTTCAACCGATTTTCTAAACAATTTCTGAACTACAATTAGACGAATTTATATTTAACTACAAACTGAAATTGTTTCAATTGTTTCTGTAAGCCTAGGTATTTATCTAAAAAACCAAATAATATTCAATAATGAAAGTTTTCTGCAGGTCCTGCCATGTCTTGTTTTAATTCTGAATAGATTGGTGTAAATAAAATCGATTGATCATTTACTAAAAAATAAATTGGTTTGATTGTTCTGGAAAGAGAGTTTTATAATATTTATCAAAAATATGTTTAGATTTTGTTAAAAACAAATGTCAATTTAGGTAATTTGTATTTGTTTTATACTGATATTTTTTTAAACTAACAAATATATTTAGATTTAAATGAAACTCGATCATAACCTTCGTTCTAGTCTACCTTGAATATCTTAAACTACTAAAAATATATTTAACTTTTTATTAGTAAAGCTATTTTTTAAATTGGTTCAGTAGTTTCAGAGATTAGCCCCTACATACGAACAAACAAATGTTACCTCTTTATAATGTTAGTATAGATTAAGAAATATTACCAATAAAAATGTCTCTAATGGGTATAGATTGTACTGCAAACATCAGTTAAATGTTTATACCTCGAGGTGGCACAACATTCAGCATGTGTTCTACAAATTGTAGTGAGAAATATGAAAACAGTTGTAAATTTGAACACTGTAACGTTTGGCAATGTTTTCGAATGTTCGAAAATTCTATTGTGAAAATGAGAACAATCGTTGGAAAGCAATTTTTGAAACATAATTTTATTGTTTGTACGTAATTTTACAAGAAAACCTGCCTGATTATGAATTTTATTGTAATCAACTTAATTATTAGTAAACTGACTTGCAGTGTTATTATTACGGCTATGGAAATGCTATTCCTCCCGGCATTAGTTATCGCAATGTTTAACAAAATGTGGTTTTATTGTGAAATTAAACCCTCACTTAAACCAGACACGGACAGTAGACTTTAATAATCTCACTGAACGTTATCAGAAAGTCTGAAGAGCTTGACCTAAACTTCTCAAGAAAGGGGTTAAGTTCTCCGCCACCCTTCGCTGCACATAACCGCCCGCGCTCGCTTGCCCTAGTAAAGATCAAACCCGTAAATAAAAAGCTTAACCCTAAGGGAGTGAAATGATGATAAAAAAACTAAAGAACTGGTTTTATTACGTTTACACTCCAACGGTCTTGTGTACTTGCACTGGGCGTTACTTCCACTCCGAAACACCGTAATAACCTGCCAATGAAATGGATATAGAGCGTTTAATATATGCGTTATCCGTTATGAAGGCTTCTTAGATAAAAACTAGTTAAACGTATACGGGATGTCTCCTGGAAATGGTTCTACGCGTCAAAATAAAGATACAAAATCAAGAATGGTTTGTTTTCCAGATATCCACCATTTTGTTTATTTTTGCAAAATAATTCATATCTAAAGAACGGTTTAACCTATTGAATTCAAGCTTACAATAATACATCTTAAAATAAACGGTACCCGATAACAACCACATACTTTCTCCCAAGTTGAAACTTTACACCTTCCCAAGAGTAGCACAGGAGGTGATTGTATTAAAGTAGGAGTGGGGGACACATTAAAGTAGGAGAGTAACTAAGAAATATTATTATTATTAAAACTATTCAATCGATTTCTTAGTGAGCATCTATGGCCCTAGAGGAAGCTACATACTAAATTTTATTCCAATCCGTTCAGTAGTCTTAGAGAAATCGTGATTTAGTAACTATGACCCCCCCCCCACCCCCAATAAAATTTTGAATTTTTTTTAAACCTTTCTTAGTGAGCACCTATGGCCCTAGCTAGGAAGCTACATAACAAATTTCATTCCGATCCGTTCAGTAGTTTTTGAGAAATCGTGTTCGGTTAGTGGATTTGGCTCTTATATATATATATAGATTATATTATTATTATTATTGTTATTTTTTAAACTATTTGATTGATTTCGAACAAATTTACACCAAACTTGTCAATTAGGCCTGTATAGATGAACGAAAAAAGTTTTGAACAAGTTTGAAAAACAACCCGATTTTTGTATATATTCCAAAATATAAAGTTTATTGTATTATAATAGCTATTTGTGCAAAATCTGCGCAAAGTGCCACTTTGCTGCAAGACAGAAACTGCCGAGGGTGGCAATTTTCTGGAATGCAGCAAAGACATGTTGTTCGTGCTGTGCGTAAGAGCTAGTTTTTAGACGTATTGGGAGTATCTTCAACACACAAAGCATTGCGTGCTTCGCACGCCAACCCCCGTAGTTATAGTTTAGTTACTGTAGCCCGTGCATCACTGAGGATGGCGACATTGTCGTTGAAACGCGTTTGAGGTTAGTAAACGTATTTATTGTGAGATTTTGTGTTCAGGTTTTATTTTATCCCCGTATTGGAATTATCTTCAATACTCAATGCATTGCGTGCTTTGCACGCCAACCCCGCGGTAGAATCCACCACATGGCTTTGGACCGGGCACTTCTACGGTATTTTACGTTTTGGTCGATTTTGGGGTTTTAGATTTTTTAGGTTTGTATCCAACGTTTGTTCGTTTCAAAAATGCTATTGACTTTTTATAATTACCTATATCTACGTCATTATTTACCTGTATTGTAGACTTTAGCATAGAATACACACTCCACAAGGTAGGTTGGTTTCATTAACTTAATTTTCCATCAAAGTAAGCAATTAAAACGTCCTCTGATATTTTATGAACATCATTTTCACCGCACCACGATTGAAATAGTTCATACTGTCTTTCATATTTCTCCCGCGACTTAGAAGGTAATAGGTTCAAAGTTACATTTCTTGCAGTTTCAATTATTTGTGGAGGAGTGTTGTCACATTCAACTTCACTATCGCTTATTTCTATTATTAAATAAGTTTACGTCTTAAGTTATAACAACTCTTAAATAGCCTAACTAAAACTCGCTATCAATAATAGCAATGTCAGGTTAGGAAATAATAAACGAACAGCTGATTCGGGTACGCAAAGTAAATCCCATTTGATTAGCATTGCACTTTGGCGCACACGTGCTGCAAACACCTACTTTAGGTTCTGTTAGTAGTGTGACAAGAGCTACGTTTCATAACAAGCTTAGGAAAAATAATTTACTTGTTTCATTTTCCTTATTTTGCTGCAAACATTCAGTTGAAAAAACAACTAGTTTAACGTTAATAATTTACAATTGTGTTGTTAAATTATAGTACATCGTTTAAGTACGCTTGTACAAGCAGGAGCTTCTCCTGGATTATTTTAACGGTAATCTATCTATATAAAAGCGAAATGGCACTGATTCATTCATCAGCAGAACTAAAAATCTACTGAACCAAATGAGTTCAAATTTGGCATGCATGTTCAGTTGGACCTTTAGACGCGCACTAAGAACGGATTTTGAAAACATCCCAAAGATACGCCCAATATTCGCGTTTTTCTAGCGATTTTTTGCGTTTTCTCAGCTTTTTCGAGAACTAATTGGCAGAAAATGTTGAAATTTGGTACTTAGGTTCGTTTAAGGCCTAAAAGTAGTCTGTTAAAAAATGTTTGAGATTCTCCCAAAATTACGCCAGAAATAGGCGTTTTTGCATTTTTCCTTGCGTTTTCAATGCGTTTTTGATCATCCTCAAATTACGCCCGAACGGATTGGAATGAAATTTGGTATGTAGCTTCCTCTAGGGCCTTAGGCGCTCTCTAAGAAAGGGTATGAAAAATTTCGAAATTTTAGGAGGGGTTTGGGGCGATCAAAGTTACTAAAATCATAATTTCAGATCTTTTATTATTATGACAATAGTGCTTTTATTATTTAAGATCTATATATATATAAAAGCCAAATACCACTCACTAACTGAACACTTCAAAAGATTACAATTACGTTAAAAAGACTGAAAATACTAACCACCACGGGCAACGCCGTACGTGTCAGCTAGTACATAATATGTATATCTTTAAAATATCTTTTTAGGTCTGCATAAATGTTGATTAGGACAAACTATACAGACAAGCAGATTCTATAAAAGGAGACGTTTCGTTTCACTACTTAAATGCTTTGAATCTTGAGCAAAGATTCCACTCAATACGGTATGGACCTGAATGCGTATTATCTCTATTTCAAATTTTATATAGAAAAACTAGTAATTTCCTTATTACCCTACTTATATCTTTTCTAAATAAAATGGTGTCAAGTATTGAGTCGCGCTAATGGAAACGTCTCTAAGGCGGTCTATTGTTGTCGTGTGACACTCATGCCGCCATTCATTTCACACATTCCCAAAGAAGTGCGATATTGCTAACCTGACTGTACTGTCTGTGATATATTTTATATCGTAATTAACAATTTGTGAATTTCCTTCGAAGTATAATGATTCACCTTTCGATAGTTTCAAGGTAACATTTTGCAAAAAGGATATACATAACTATCTGACCCGTACGACGTTGCCCGTGGTGGTTGGTATTTTCAGTCTTTTTAAAATAATTTTATCCTCTTTAAGTGTTCAGTCAGTGAGTGGTATTTGGCTTTCATATATATAGATCTTAAATAATAGAAGCACTATTGTCATAATAATAAAATATCTGATATTATGATTTTAGTACTTTGATCCCCCCAAACCCCTCCTAAAATTTAGAATTTTTTCAAACCCTTTCTTAATAAGCAATTATGACACTAGAGGAAGCTACATACCAAATTTCATTCCAATCCGTTCGGTAGTTTTGAAGAAATCAAGATTTAATTACTTTGATCCCCCAAACCCCCTAAAATTTCGAAATTTTTCATACCCTTTCTTAGCGAGCGCCTATGGCCCTAGACGAAGCTATATACCAAATTTCATTTCAATCAGTTTGGTAGTTTTGAAGAAATCATGATTTAATAACTTTAATCCCCCCAAAACCCCCCTAAAATATCCAATTTTTAAAACCCTTTTTTAGTGAACACGTATGGCCCTAGAGGAAGCTACATACCAAATTTCATTCCAATCAGTTCGGTAGTTTTGAAGAAATCGTGATTTAATAACTTTGATCCCCAAACCCCCCCTAAAATTTGGAATTTTTTCAAACCCTTTTTTAGTGAACACCTATGATGGCCCTAGAGGCAGCTACGTACCAAATTTCATTCCAATACGTTCGGTAGTTTTGAAGAAATCGTTTTTTAATAACTTTGATCCCCCAAACCCCCCTAAAATTTCAATTTTTTTTCAAACTCTTTCTTAGTGAGCACCTATGGCCCTAGAGGAAGCTACATACCAAATTTCATTTCAATCCGGTAGGTAGTTTTTGAAAAATCGTGATGAGTGGGTCAGTGAGTGAGTGAGCGGTATTTCGCTTTTATATACCGGTATATAGATTAACAACCAGTTTAAAACGTAATTGCTAATAAATTGCTCTTGGAAACACATCGATAATTTTCCGGGAAATTGATTTAACGATTAAAAAAGTCCCTTACTTGTAACGACTAATCTTTAAGTCGGTTAGGGCAACAAAATTTGATAAATTTGAATTTAACAAATAAACTTGCAAAAATGGCCACAAGCCTCTTTACGTGTTCATTTCATAGCAAAATCTGATAATTTGCTCTACTATGTTTAATCTTATCAAATTAGTCAATTTAAAAATGAATTTGAGTCGTTTCGAATTATACAGGATGATAATTCAAATATAGGGTGTTTCATAAGAAATTCGAAAGTGGCGGCCATTTACAAATATTTTAACTACGTAATTTTTAATTCCTCGAAAAACAAGGAAAAGCCCACCTTTTAAAGTTTGCTTTCAGATTTATAGATTAAAAAGACACCGGTATAGGCCTACTGTAAGTAAATGTAACGACTATACGCAATATGCCGCGACATATTCTAACAAGCGCGCGAAAACGTTCCGGCATTTAAACGCCTCCATATTCAGGTCACGTGGGTAATCTTTTACCCTGTAAGTTCTCCGCTTAACAAGGTGTGGAAACTTTAAATACACGTATTTGGGCGTGCAAGGGTTGAATCTGGCTCTCTTAAATTAATGTTTATGTGGGCAATATTAGGGCGACTGAAGCGGTTTTCCAAGAGGCTACACATTTTAATAATAATACAAAATTTTATAAAATGTTCCCACTTCTAATATTTCACACTTTGAAGGGACTATTTGTATTTCTAACTTTCAGGTTAGGTTTTTTTTAATGTGTAGAACTGAGGCTTTCAGTTCTTGTTAACCTTTATTCATAACTGCTGTTATAAAATATACGAAATAATTTGATTTGAGCATTTAACATTATTTACCATCTCAGCTTTGAGGTTATTATTAGTCCTACACCTTTATTATAAAGAAAACATAGTAAATAGTTTAACATAGTAAACAAAAAAAAAAAGAAGAAATATAAAATATTTGTTCCAACTTTAAATTTCTTTAAATACCTACTATTCAGTAAAAATATGAATACATTTTTGCAGCTTAAAACTATGCACGTTAGATTAAAGTCTCATTTCAATAAAAGCAGTGACAAATCATGTTCTAATGTTTATTTCTTACTAGTAAATCCCCCGTGAAAAATCACAGGCGGATTAATTGGATGCACATCAGAAATCCATCATTCATTCAAAAAAAAACAACACACTTTATCTAGGCCTACCTAACTATGCAGACGGGGATTTTTAACTCGGTAAATGTGTAAAATTATAAGGACTATAAAACTGTAGGAATATTTGCTAAGATTTTGTGTTTATGTATATTGTTATATATATAAAGAAACATACAAATATTATCTTTTAATTGCCTTTTATTTCATATTGATAGATCAAATGATTTAGAAGTTATTAATATTATCTATATATTAATCACGATTTCTCAAAAACTACTGAACGGATTGGAACGAAATTCGGTGTGTTGCTTCCTCTAGGGCCATAGGTGCTCACTAAGAAAGATTTTCAAAAAATTCTAAATTTTAGGGAGGTTTGGGGGTTCAAATTTACTAAATCACGATTTCTCTAAAACTACTGACGGATTGGAACAAAATTTGGTATGTTGCTTCCTCTAGGGCCATAGGTGCTCACTAAGAAAGGTTTTAAAAAAATTCGAAATTTTAGGGGGGGTTTTGGGGGGGTCAAATTTACTAAATCACGATTTCTCTAAAACTACTGAACGGATTGGAATGAAATTTGATAAGTAGCTTCCTCTAGGGCCGTAGGTTCTGATAAGAAAGAGTTAAAAAAAAATCGAAATGTTAGGGGAGGTTTGGGGGGGTCAAAGTTACTAAAAATCCCCATAAGAAATACATAGTGTAATATATTTAACTTTGATTTGTCTATCCGTGCAAAGCCGGATCGGGCCAGCTAGTTGGCTTTGGCTATATTATTGATTGAAGTTGTAAACATAACCCCAAAGTATAATCTACGCTAGGTTTTGTTTGCGTATTACAGATGATGGGTGAAATCAGCTGTTATATTATTAAGTTATATTATTTCTTCTTTAAATGTTACTCCACGTACACTCGTACGTACACTCGCTTTTATAGGAGTTGATTTTTACGTAATGAACCGCAGATTTAATTGGTGCAATGAATACGCACACATATGAATATATAAATACTACTGTTTGAATACGTCAACAAATAAACGGTAATGCTGTAGCACTAATTAAAACAATTAGGGGCGCGCATCATTGAATTTACAACAATTTAAAATCGTATAAACATTGAGTTTAATTGGTGTTTAATTAGTACCGAGATGTTCCAGTAATTGATAAGTAGGTCGAGTTTATTTAAATCCGTGCAGAAAATATTCTGTATATTTGCATAATACGGACGAAATTAATCACTGTAAGTAAAGAAAGATTAAAAACCGTATATTATATTAACCCAGTGACCAAGTAGTCGAAAAGAGGGTTTACTCAACAAAACGTATTGCAGTTGTTTTTGCTATGTAGCTTAGAATGTACCCAAGCTAATAATAAAAAACCTTTTGTGAGGAAATCTACAACCGTATACGTGTAGATTTTCGATTATCGCTTAGTAATTCTTAAATAGAATTTCTTACAAAAACATGATTGGTGCTTTTTTCTAGTGTACAAACTTTGCACAACAATTTACATCTTTTAGATTTTCCCCTAAACGTTACACTTACGGAATATAAATTGGAAAAACAAATTGTTGAAAAACACAATCTATTAAATATACAACACTGCAATTGAAGACAAAACAATAGATCCTCGACAAGTGCCCGTCTTTCCTTTTCCAACTGACATAGGATAGGGGGATTCATGCAACCTGTGTTAAGTGTGTTAAAATCGAGAAACTCGTTTGACAGAAGTGTGCTATTTAGAGTCGATAGCACACTCGACTTTAGCATGGTCTGGGGTCTGCTAAACCAGTGTTAACGTCGTAAAACCCTAGGGGAAGGTAATTTGAGGTTTTCAGCTAGAAACAACAACAGGTTGTTTGTTACAATTGTGTTTTACCTGTTTCTTTGCGATGGAAAATAATAATAATTTCGAATCCATGAAAAGAATTCGGAAGAAATTGGGGAAACGATGGAGCAAGGAAAATAAACAACTTCTCCTAACTTTAATTTCCGAGAATCCCACGAAGTTTGACATACTTTCAGAAAAGTACAGAGAAAATGCAAAAAGGAACCAGAAAGAGGCCTTAATCTTGTTATAAATATACAACAATGTAATATATACATTATTTATTAAGTAGGGAAAAAATTTCTTTTAAAAACTAAAGAATATGTTAAGAGTGCGTATTCTAAACTTTAGCCATTCAGCCTACATCACTAAAACACAAAATATGTTTACAAAACATGCGGAAAATGAGGCCTAATTTTATTTAAAATATAATTCACAAACTATAAAGTGCGTAGGGTATTACAGTTTTGACGCAAATTTACTATTCGACCCTCAGCTGACCTACGGCAACAGAAATGCAAGAATAATTTTAAAAAATATCCTAAAGTTAAGGATAACCTTACTTTAGCAAATAACACTTTAGCACATTAGCACAAGGGGTCCTTCACTCTAAATTAAAATAGCAATTTAACATGATAACACTTTAAGCATTTAGCACAGGTTGCATGAATCACCCTATAATATAGTTACAACATATATACATAGTTCGTCCTATATACTACAACTTACTAAAAAAATCGGACTTTGAGTCACGGTTTTATTCTGTATTACTATTAAATAGACAATATTAATTCAAGGAGGCGCATCTAAGGATTTTCAATCCCTTAAATGTACCGTCTGAATTAATTGTAGAAACTCAGTAGATAGCCACGGTTAAACTCTACCTAACACCGTGTGTTGGGGTTTTCTTTCATCTATACAGTACTTACAAAAGCCAAATACCATTGACACATTGACTCATCAAAGTTTCTTCAAAACTACGAGGCCTACATATATGAAATTTGGCAATAATACTCTTTATAGGCTCTAGACGCGCACTAAGAAAGGGTTTCCAAAAATTCGAAATTTTAGGGGGGGTTTTGGGTGTCAAAGTTACTACACGATTTCTCAAAACCTACCGAACGGATTGGAATGAAATTTTGTATTTAGTTTCCTCTAGGGCCATAGATAATCGCTAAGAAAGGGTTTTAAAAAATGCGAAATTTTAGAGGGTTTGGGGGAGTCAAAGTTACAAATCACGATTTCTCTAAAACCACCGAACGGATTGGAATGAAATTTGGTATGTAGCTTCCCATAGGGCCATAGGTGCTCGCTAAAAAAGTTTTTCAAAAAATTCGAAATTTTAGGGAAGGTTTGGGGGGTCAAAGTTACTACAAAAAAACCATCGAACGGATTAAAATGAAATTTGGTATGTACCTTCCTCTATTGCCCTAAGTACTCGCTAAGAAAGGATTTTTTAAAATTCGACATTTTATTGGGGTTTGGGGGGTTAAAGTTACTAAAAAGAAACACCGAACAGATTGGAATGAAATGTATTATGTAGCTTCCTCTAGGGCCCTAGGTACTCGCTAAGAAAGAGTTTTTAAAAAATCGAAATTTTAGGTGGGGCGGTTTGGGGGGGAGGGTAAAAGTTACTAAAAATCCCCATAAGAAATACACAGTGTAATATATTTGTTGATATAATATATTTTTTGTTAATATACATTTAACTTTGATCTGTCTATCCGTGCAAAGCCGGGTCGGGCCAGCTAGTCCTAACTAAAAACTGAAATAAAATACTCTAGACGTATACCTCCTACATTAAATACTAATTTCTGCGACATATAGGCGGAAGACTGTGTGTAACTAAGTGTTAAAAAGCTTATTAAGGTCGAATGATATAAATTTAGTTGGCAAATTTTAAAATTCCACCAAATACATAAATCCAGAAATGGTAAAATGAAATAAAAGCACGGGAATAAGATTAGCTTGTAATAATAAAACCACCTCGGCTCTAAGAGACTTGTCAGCAGTGAAACGCTAATTAAATTGATAGCATTTATTCAATCTACGTTGTCACTTAGTGTCGTTCCTTTGGCAAAATTATTGAAATTTTCTACCTTTGAATCACTTTATTTATTGTCATAATATGACAGTATACGTTTATTGTGATTTTATGTCAACATAATATAATGTATTTTTGACAATTCTGGTTAGTTATGGGGTTTATATTGTCGATTAAGTCTATAGTACATCAGTTTGAAAACTACGGGAAACGTTATGACGCAATTTAAATACTAGGTTTGAGCGTGTTGGAGGGCTAAAATGTTGAGTGAAGTAAATATTATAAATTATTTAAACAATTTTAATAGCGAACAATTCAGTTGTTATTAAATTAAGACAAAACTCAAAAATTGTATTTATTTAGAGGAAATTTGAAAAGTAAACAAGATGAAAAGAAAAACACTTTGTCGAGACTTAAGTTAGAGGTTTTTTTTTAAATTCTCAAAAAATGTGACGTTTTTATCACGCAGTTTGCTGTCACGCTGGAAAGCTCAAAAGCTTTTCAACTCTCCGCAATGAAATTACGAAGATGTTGGCACCACCAGAAGTTATGACTGAGTGCATATATAGTCTCCAAAGACAGACAGACACACGGACCCCGCACTGTATATTCAAAATATTGACGCAAAAACATGACCCCGACGCGCTACGAGTCTTTAACTGTCAAAATCGGTATTCCCGTACTACCTAAAAACATATAAAACGATATCCCATGTATCATCTAGGTTCCTTAAACTACTTCAAGGCACTATTTAAATATATGAAGATTTAACGACACTAAATTTAAACATACAGATTGTTCTGAGATGTACTAATGTTCACTATTACTTTGTCAGAACCAAATCTTTCTGTATTGAAATATGTTTCGTATTTATGTATTCTAAAAACGAAATAACATTAATAAAGGCCCGAAAAATACATTCACCTTAAAAAAATTGCCTGAATTTCTGTTTTATTTTTTTTAGGTGAAAACCCTGAGAGGTTATCATCGCCAAATGAAGTTCTAATTTACAGTCTCTAATCTAAGTAAGTTTCAAACAAATGTTCCCGTATTGAGTTATGTTATCTATATATATAAAATCCAAATACCACTCACTCACCACTGACTCATCACGAAATCTCAAAAACTACCGAACGGATTGCAATGAAATTTGGTATGCAGTTTCCTCTAGGGCTATAGGTGCTCACTATGAAAGGGTTTGAAAAATTCGAAACTTAGTTGGAGTTTGGGTGGGACAAAGTTACCAAATCAAACCACAGAACGGATTAGAATGAAATTTGGTATGTAGCTTCCTCTAGGGCACTAGGTGCTCACTAAGAAAGGTTTTCAGAAAATTCAAAATTTTAGGAGGGTTTGGGAGGGGTCAAAGTTACTAAAAAAAACTTCCAAACGGATTGGTATGTAGCTTCCTCTAGGGCCCTAGGTGCTGGCTAAGAAATGTTTTTAAAAAATTCTAAATTCTAGGAGAGTTTGGGGGGATCAAATTTACCAAAAATCCTCATAAGAAGTACATAGTGTAATATATTTATTGATATATTTTTTTGTTAATATAGCCTACATTTAACTTTGATTTGTCTATCCGTGCAAAGCCGGATCGGGCCAGCTAGTATATTTATATATTCTAAGAGTTAATTAACATAATTCAATTCGCGGAAACAGAAATACGAATTAGTAACTTACTTAAAAGGTAGGGAGGGGGGGGGGGGCACTTCGGGAAACATTTGAATGCCCACTGATTGATTCTACTGCAATGATTGATTCTACTTCACTTTGTTACTTTTTGCCTAAGTGCCCACCTTCCCCCATGAGGGGTTCCAGGGTGATCGGATATATTTTTGAAGGGCAGATTCGGAATTACCGACCCCAATAAACCCCGCGTGTACATTTTCGAGTGATTTACTGAGCCCTTAGATTTTTTGTCGAAGTGCACCCCCACTGCCCTTATGGGAGGTCCCAGGGTGGTCGGACATATTTTTCAAGGGCAGATTCGGAATACAAACCCCTGTATACAAACGTTGATAAGTTTTCATGAATTCAACAAATTTTTATAAATTATGGGAAATGATGCACTTTATGCGTGTCAAAAATGCACATTTTGTCTGCTGACAAGGTATTATACGTAGACTTTTTCCTGAGTCTTCTCCGAACACAATGCCGAAAACAGCATTTCGATCGGTGCTGTAGAAAAATATTTAGGATTTATTGTCTAATTTCCCTGATCTATAAGGTAAGATAAGGCGGCCGGCTATACATCGACGAAAGTAAATCTCCAGTAGTGTGTGATGAACCGTCAGCAAGCGACACTAGTTCGTCATCACTTTTAAAGTAAGTTACCAATTCGTATTTCTTTTTACAATTAAATGAAAAAAAAACTATTGTTTTATTTGAAAACAAATGTGCAATAATTTCTGACTAGATCTCTTTTAAAAATTGACAAGATAAAATAAATTGACCTAAGGCTAATTTCCATTATTTATTTATTTATTTATTTATTTATTTATTCATAGCAGAAACACCACAAGGTGCATAGCAACGTCATTATAATAACTACAGCTTAGTCCTAAACATAACATAATAAACCCAAAATAACAATAGCAGATATAGCACCTAAAAATAATAAATAATAAAACTCTAAAAGAATAATAACAATAGTAAAACCAACAATACAAATAAATACAGAAACAGGACTAAATTCAACAACTTAAACAATCAAAGTACCAACAGAACCCATGAAACATTCAGTCCCCTACAAACTCCAGCACATGCTCGCACCCGACCACAAGAATATGCAAGAGCTGAGGAATACTACCAGTCAATAAACTCCTCCACCGAGTAAAAGGATCCAGACAACAAAAGTCGTCTAAGGCTTTTTTTAAAAATGTCATAATTTTCAATATTTTTTAAGCTTTCAGGTAATTTATTTAACAATGCTACACCAGCTTGTGATGGTAGCTTTTTGTGCTTACTGAGCCTATGTTGGCCTAGACGTAAGTAACTATTATTAAATATCTATAGTTTTAAAAACATTTATAAATAACCAATATTAAAATATCTTATACACATATTCTTAAATAATAGAGTGATTTCTTTAATCTTACAACGAAACCAATCTATATAAATAAAAAATGTAAATATTCGTTTGTTCAAAATCGATAATCTCCGAAATTTCTTCACCGATTGCTTTGAAATTTAGACACAATGTTTCATTTAAATACAAGCGTGTTTTTATATACTTTTTGAAAAACAACGCCATTGTTAGACGTACAAACTATACCAAATATTGTACGGTAATGGGAGCGCTGTACTAAATAATAAATAAATATATTTATTGTTGATACAGTAATCAGCTGTATGCTCTAATATTTCCATTAACACCAGATTTCAAACTTTGAAGCAATTATTTGTATTTCTAACCTCAACCTTGCTGGTTTTCTAACCTTTATTATAACTGCTGTTATAAAATATACGAAATAATTTGATTTGAACATTTAACATTATTTACCATCTTAGCTTTGGGGTTATTATTAAACCTACACCTTTATTATAAAGAACAAGTAACATAATTATGTGTATAGAAGGTTCCAACGGGGTAGGCGTGCGGAGCACGCAGCGGTCTCCCCTAGAGATATAGTAAAAATCATTTATTACAACTCTTATTACTGCATCGACTGCATTTTCAGAACGAGACAAATAAAACCACACGACGATCAGTATTTACAGCGAAGGGAACATATTTTGCTCAAATACTTTCTTTCTCCAATAAAATGTTGAGTTTTATTTGCATGGAAGGAAACACTCATATTGTCTACCTTTAATAATGGAAAAGAATTCACTGAATGTTTCGGCTGAGTAGGCAATAACTCTTTATAAATAATGCTTTATTACGACGAATACGTCTACAAGTAACAGGGTGGAGTTTGCGTTCGTTATCACATCTTTTAATACAATACTCCTCGACTGACTTTAATAGCACGAGAAATGTCAACTATGGTTTGTATTTATAACACTTTCGCAATTTAATTTGTGTATACAAATTTACTTTATTGATACTGCATTCAGATCCCCCGTGAAATAAAAGTAAATAAGGCGATTGCAGTTTTTAATGTACTGAAATACATTTCTCCTATAAATATCAACAGAAATGAAATAATTCGACCACGCAGCTGAACCGCTGACGTGAGTTGAGCAAATTTCCAAAATTAAGTTTATAGGCCTATGTTTTAGGCTTTCAACAAACAATTTGGGAAATAGGTCTATTCACGACGTGGCTGAATAAGTGCAAAATGATTCGCACGCCATTCCGCATACTGGGAGTATGCGCACGCCAACCCCACCGTACAATCCACCACATAGCTTTGAACCGGGTACTTCTATGGCAGGCCTATTTTACGTTTTTATCGATTTTCGGGGAACCAAGCAAGCTATAACGTCGCGTAAAGAAACAAAATGTGCAGAATAACATCCTACATTTATATTTGTAAGAAAAATTTCAAGAAATAGTTGCTTCAGGTCAAAAAACGTACTTCCGATTGTTGGATTTTTTTGGGTTACGAACTCGTCCGAGCGACGTAGACAACCAACATGTGTAAGAAATTTGAACCAAATCGGACTTAAAATACGGCCGCTAGAGTTCGAACACATATATACAACTATATATATATATAAAAGCCAAATCCACTGACCCACTGAACACGATTTCTCAAAAACTTCTGAACGGATTGGAACAAAATTTAGTATGTAGCTTCCTCTAGGGCCATAGGTGCTCACTAAGAAAAGTTTAAAAAATTCGAAATTTTAGGGGAGGTTTGACGGGGGGTCAAAGTTACTAAAAATCCAAATAAGAAATACATAGTGTAATATATTTACTGATATAATAAATATTTTGTTAATATACATTTAACTTTGATTTGTCTATCCGTGCAAAGCCGGACCGGGCCAGCTAGTATATAATATATGATTTTTAATGACACCAAAAAACGTGTTCTGGGGACCATGATCGGTGCTCATTTGCTACTCCCGACCTTGGGTCTTACCATAAGAGCCACTGCAATAGCTCATTTTTCCCATGGAAATTCGCTAATAAACTTAAGAAAAGCCCACCAT
This sequence comes from Philaenus spumarius, assembly GCA_018207615.1. Taxonomy (NCBI): domain Eukaryota; kingdom Metazoa; phylum Arthropoda; class Insecta; order Hemiptera; family Aphrophoridae; genus Philaenus; species Philaenus spumarius. The sequence goes on from JAGFPH010004231.1 coordinate 84,589, forward strand.
AAAAACTAGTTGACGAAAGTTGCTTATTAGTATTATTGACGAGTTTTGGAGATACCCATCCGGTAGTGGAATCATTCGTTTTATATCAAAGCCCACTAAAGAATACCGTTGAGGGACGGGCTTGTGTACACCGAGACCTTGAACGCTCCAATCGCCGTAGTGCGACGTTGTCACGTTCTTCCCACGCTTCTAACTGACTGCGGCTGACTCAACGCATTTATAATTCTTTAAACTGAGCGATCAAGCCTCGAGCGGTAAATACTAGGAGTGTTCGAGGCTGGTAGATATGGCAACGCTGCGCACCCATCCCATTGGCCGCCTTGCAACGGTATTCTTTAGTGGGCTTTGATATAGAATCTTTCCGAGCAAGGCGGGCATGTAGAAGAGCGATTGAAACTTCATGGGGGCTTCGGCCTCAGATGATTAACTTCCTCTATGTTACCGTCACAAGACCATCTCTAAATTTTGCCTCTATAGTCTGGTGGCCCTGTACCAGGAAGGAATGGGCAAGAAAAACTTAACAAAGTACAGCGGATGGCCTGCCTTGGACACGAAGCACGCAATGTATAGTGTATTGAAAATACTCCTAATACGGGGATTGGCGTGCGAAACACGCAATGTATACCGTATTGAAAATACTCCTAATACGGGGGTTGGCGTGTAATGCACTGTGCGTCGGCCGCTTCTCATAGTGTGTCAAGCTCACATGTGCGTCCTTAGCAGTGAACGTGTTAACGCGATGATAGTACTCAAACGTTAAAGTTATAAAACGTGTATACGAGACCGTAGTATGTGCGGATAGTTTACTCCAGTCGCGTAAACGCGAACCCAGTCACGAAAAGGTTAAAATAGACTATTTTTTCGGAAAACATATAATTATCCGAATGTTTTATTGTCCCAATGGGGTCCGGTCCCGATTGATTCGGATAGTTGGAGTTCTACTGTACTTGCCAATGCTACACTATGATTTCTTTCAACTAACCACACCCTAAGATCAATACAAACAAGTACACTGTTTTAATTTAACACTATGTGTACAGACCATTTAGTTTACTATCTCTGGACCATAACACTCAAGAAGTAAAGAAGTTTATTTACCTCGTCGCGAAACGTCATCGACACTCTTTCACTATAACTTCTTTTACTTCTCCTATTTCTGGGTTTACCTGTTATATATATTTTTCCAGTACTCACACAAATAAATACACTGGACTCATTCAATGGTAGTATCAGTTAACCTATTTTCAGATCCCATTGTTCGCGGCAATAAACTTAATATTTTAACATAAAGCATTTTACGAACGTACAATTTTCACGGTCAGTATTGTTTGCAATCAAAATAAACTCGTGCAAGTTAATTTGCGCGCCAAATTTCGTAACGTCTTAAAATTCAGTTCTAAAGATTGGGAATGTAAACCTATCACTGGAATGTGATGTCTTGTTTTACATCTCATGCAATTGCAATGTTCAATATGTATCCTATAATCCTTACATTCGTGTATCTAAGAGTAAAGATGAAGATGCAAGTACCTTTCAGAATGCTATTTAGTCAGCCTCAATGTAACAGCCCTGGGTTTAAACAATTTTACAAGAAGTATTACTGCAAATACATGAGAGAATTTGACCAACATTTTACAAAACTGCAAAATAAATTATATCCATAAACAACGCCCTTCAAAACGATATTTCAATACGACAGTTTAATGCTGTATTTATGGTTTGTGGTACTGAATTTTCACAATCCATAATCCACAGTATAATATTTCTTTAGCTTAAAACGTTGTCATTTATGCAGTTATACAGCACGTGTGCAGATTTACAGACAAAACCGAAAAGGTTGTATTTTATATATTTTGTTTGTGGTCAATTTGTTTCAAATTAAGTCATAGGCCTACATAAATTGCATCGGTTTTAATAGTATAAAGTTTATGGCAATTTGTAAGTAAAGTAATTCGACCACGCAGCTGAACTGCTGACGTGAGTTGAGAAAATTTCAAAAATTAAGTTTATAGGCCTATGTTTTAGGGTTTCAACAAACAATTTGGGAAATATGTCTATTCACGACGGTGCTGAATAGCTGCAAAATGGTTCGCCGCAATTCCGCATATTGGGAGTATCTTCAATACATAGAACATTGCGTGCTTCGCACGCCAACCCCCGTATTGGGAGTATCTTCAACTCAAAAAGCATTGCGTGCTTCGCACGCCAACCCCACGGTAGAATCCATCACATGGCTTTGAACCGGGTACTTCTATAGTATTTTACGTTTTGATCGATTTTGGGGGAACCAAGCGAGCTATAAGGTCGCGTAAAAAAACAAAATGTGCAGAATAACATCCTACATTTATATTTGTAGAAAAAACTCAAAAACAAATTCATTCTAGTAGGAAAAATCTCCGGTCAAAAAACGTGCTTCCGATTGTTGGATTTTTTGGCTGATGAATTCGTCCGAGCGACGTAGACAACCAACATGTGTACCAAATTTGAACCAAATCGGACTTAAAATGCGGCCGCTAGTGTGCGAACACAGACATATATATATATGATTTTTAATGACACCCCAAAACGTGTTCAGGGGACCATGATCGGTGCTCCCATCTGGGTCTTACCATAAGGACCACTGCAATAGCTCATTTTTCCTAAGGAAATTCACTAATAATTAACACCTAACAATAAATATTTCATTAGTAGTTCACAAATTTGTTTTAAAATCGCTAAATGGAACAAAATGCATTTTATTGTCGGGATACATCGCATGGTAATTAGAAAGAAGGCGAAACAATGCAAACAAAATGCTACACGAGAATGCGCCTTTATATTGTTAACTGTACAGACCGATGGACTACTTTCCAAGTCCTTTAATTGTCTTGTGTAGTTGTGTACTACAATGCACAATGTCTTAAACTTTCACCAATGCAGTTGATTCAAACTATTTCTTTGTATATGCAAGAGATAGTGTAAAAGTTGAAGTGCGGTATTAACATTTCACAATATCTTCACCTATACTAAATATAATAAAGAGGGGATATTTGAAACTATATTTAAACAGATTATTCGAATTAAATCACAACTAGCTCACCCGTGCGAATATTTCGCAAATTAGGAGTACTTACTAACAGCTGATTAATACACGATATCTTTATTATCTCTTTATAGTATGATTTTATAATAAAATAATATTATGTTTTACTACTGAATGTTGTACCTTTGTGGGTAGCATGAGGTATCATTAGTAAGACTTCTTCTCATATATATGAAGGAAAATAAGGAATTATAAATGTTTTAAAATACATAAAACTATCTGACCCGTGCGAATTAGGAGTAGGTCTACAACCTGATTTAATAAGTTGATTTTTTCAGCTTTATTTATTTACGTTGGTTTATAAATAATCTATATATATAAGCGAAATACCACTCACTCACTCACTGACCCACTCATCACGATTTCTCAAAAACTACCGAACGGATTGAAATGAAATTTGGTATGTAGCTTCCTCTAGGACCACAGGTGCTCACTAAGAAAGGGTTTGAAAAAATTCGAAATTTTAGGGGGGTTTGGGGGGTAAAAATTACTAAATCACGATTTCTCAAAAATTACCGAATAGATTGGAATGAAATTTTGTATGTAGCTTCCTCTAGGGCCATAGGCGCTCGCTAAGAAATGGTTTAAAAACACGATTTCTTCAAAACTACCGAACGGATTGGAATGAAATTTGGTATGTAGCTTCCTCTGGGGCCATAGGTACTCACTAAGAAAGGATGTGAAAAATTTCGAAATTTTAGGTGGGGTTTGGGGGGATCAAAGTTACTAAAATCATAATTTCATATCTTTTATTATTATGACAATAGTGCTTTTATTATTTAAGATCTCTATATATATATATATATATATAAACCAAATACCACTCACTGAGTGAACACTTAAAAAGAATACAATTACGTTAAAAAGACTGAAAATACCAACCACCACGGGCAACGCCGTACGGGTCAGCTAGTATGTAATAAAAATGTATAGATCTAACGCTTTACGTTGATTTAGTTTGATTGATTTACGTGTTAGATTACACTTGAATATAGAATGTAAACAATCAAACTAACAGCTGTCATGTTAGTTTAACAGATTGTTAATAGATGACGCCTTTCATTAGGAACCATATGAACTTTCGTGGGAATGTTTTGTAATAAATTTGCTTAAGGCTCTTCTTTACCTTGAAGAAAACTCCCGAGTGTACAGTATGATTTCAATGCAAAAGGCCTGACTAAGCCGCAAAATCGTTGAAACATGCATTCGTAATACCGTGTTTCGGATTCTATTTATAAATTAATAATCTGGGAAACTACTTTAAGTTATAAAGAAGGCTTTATATTGTTTACGTGTTAGCCTAAAATATGGAAATTATTGCTTAAAACTCCCAAAAAATGCGTTAAAAATAATCGATTTTTACTCATTTAAACTGTTGATTAAAAGGAGTTGCCGACGATTTCTTTCAATTATGAGGTATAAGACAAAAGCACAAAGCCTTTAAGAACAATTTAAGATGTTTCACAACTTTTTAGGTTGAAAAACGGCGTCCGAATCACGGTAATACGAAGTGCATATTTTTGCTGTTTTACGCAAGGTATAGAAGACCCTTAACGAAAGCAATACTTTTAATCTATTTGTCTATTTTTCGTCAATAGTGGGGGACATCCGCTTTAAATTAAGTTGGAATCATTAATTTTGATGAAGACAAAAACACGTTTCAGAAATAATACAAGTACAAGACCTCACTTGGTCGCACTATATCAATCTAGTCGCTGTAGGAACAATATGGACTATCTAACAGCTGTCATGTTAGTTAAACAGATCGTTAATAGATGGCGACTTTCATTAGGAAAAATATGAAGTATAGTTTTTTTAATGAATTTGTGTAACATGAAAAGATGAATTTTTAGCTGTTTGTCAGTAGCGGGGAACAAAAGCTTTAAAATGATGCTTGGATATTAATGTTGATGAAGAATTAAGGGAGATATCGCTTAGCGACAAAAAAAACTTTTTTGAGAAATACTATCTAAGGATCGTCCATTTATCCTACTACATTTTACAAATAATGTAGAGATAATAATATAGTGGGTTTATAATGTACTAGGGGAGACCCCTGCGTGCTCCGCACGCCAACCTTCGACGAAACCTTCTAAAAACATATGTTATGTTTTATTTATAATAAAGGTGTAGGATTATACCTTAAAACTAAGATGGTAAATAATGTTAAATGTTCAAATCAAATTATTTCTTATATTTTATAACAGCAGTTATAATAATGGTTAAAAGGTCTACACTTTAAACCACTAACTTAAAAGCTAGAAATACAAAAATAATTGCTTCAAATTTTGAAGTACGCTGTTAATGGAAAATTGGAGCAAACAACAGTTATATTATCAGTTATTTTATTCAATTGGTTGCTATGGTAATACATGTGTTGGTTTATCATTCTGTGCCTAACGTAAGAATTTTTCCCGACTAAATTTACAAATATTGAAATAAAAAAAGTTGTTTATCGAAATGAATTATAGCCTATGTTACTCAGGGATAGTGTAGCTTTTTTATTAGTAAAACTATGTTTTCAATCGGTTCAGTAGTGCCAGAGATTACCCCCTACATACAAACAAACAAAACTTTAAATCTTTATAATACTAGTGTAGATACACAAATGTATTTCAGTAATAATTTAAACTTTAGAAAAAGAAAATATCAGTTATAGTTCATTTTGCATACGAGTAAAGATAGATATAATGATAACATCGTTTTATATACATCCGACATGCAAGTTAAGCATTAAATAATATACCAGTTGTCCTGTTTGTAATGTTCAATCAGTGATAACGAGAGTTCGTATCAGGAAAACAAGGAAAATTGTTAAATTTACATAGTTATGGAATGAAAACAATTACTGTTGAACTAAGTCTTGTTTCGTGATATAAATATTTAGTCTGTATATGTGTTTAATGTCCTACACAAGAACATCTTGTTTCAAAACTATCAAGTCAATTAAAAGTCCATATTTTGAATGTTGACAGATAATTTTTTTTTTAAATTCATTGTAAGCTTTTTGTGAAACGAGTGACATATAGGCTACGTAGATGTAAATTTGAATTGTACAAACAAGCAAAAACCATCATAACTACAAAGAAAATATCATTAACGTATATCTAACTCAAGCGATGGCAGAGTATAGAAATAAACAAAACGTAAAACACTTCCCTTATAACCTTAAGTTTAAAAGTAGTCGTTTCATTTGGGAATGCTTTACGCAAAATAGGCCTAATGCGAATTTCCTTAGGAAAAATGAGCTGTTGCAGTAGCCCTTACGGTAAGACCCAAGGTCAGGAGTAGCAAATGAGCACCAATCATGGTGCCAAGAACACGATTTGAGGTGTCATTAAAAATCATATATAAAAGTAGGATGTTATTCTGCACATTTTGTTTTTTTACGCGACCTTATAGCTCGCTTGGTAAAACGCCCCAAAAATCGAACAAAACGTAAAATACCATAGAAGTGCCCGGTTCAAAGCCATGCGGTGGATTCTACCGTGGGGTTGGCGTGCGAAGCACGCAATGCATTGTGTATTGAAGATAGGGAGTAGATAGGGAAAGACTGGCCGCCATTTTCGATGGAGTTAAGATAGAGACCTCTAATGTATCCCATTATTTTTAATTTATTAGGCCCTTTAAAATGAGGTATCCCTTGATGGGTGTTTGTATTTAAGATTTTTGAATTACCCTCTCAAACCCCCCATTTTTGGGTAAGGGGTGAAACGGTCGGTTACACCAAAATTCATTCCCTGTGTAATTTAGAGATACCCGAAGCTCGTTTATTTATTTCTACTTGTTCCGAAGTTAAGGGGGTGGTGGGACGTTTTGGACGTGTGTATAATAATGGAATAGAAACTAAAGTTAAATATAATTTGGGTGTATAAACACGTGACGAAAAAATAGTGCAAAGCGTTTTCGTCGTTTGTTTTACCTTTATTGATTCCACCTGTTTTCCGTATTTTGAAAAAGTGGACACCGTTTGATCTGCGCAACTTGATGAGAAGATGGACAACGCTAACAAAATCAAATCAAACCGAATCCAGCTTTATCGCGAAGTGTACACCAGAAAAATTTAATATTGTATCCAGAGATGAGCTATTTTAGTTTACAAACTATTATTGCGTGAATATAACAATTCGGAAAAGTAAGGAGTATTGATTGCGTTTAGCGCAGATCAAAGCGTGTACGCGTCTAGGGTTTAAAAATAAATAAATAAAATTTTCTACTTTCATTTCCGTTTCAAGAATATTCCGTTTGTAACTCTGAATAAGGTTTTCCAGAAAGTCTATAGCTTGAAAAAAAATATTAATTTAAATCTTTTATTTTAACCTCATTAACATTGTAAAGAATTGAGATTGAAAATTCTACTTCAAAGGTTGTTTGCATATAAAAATATCTGTCGTCAGGACGTTACTCTTGTCGAGTTGAGTTATTTTTTCCATGCGGTTTTTCCGTAGACCTAGGATTGCGATAATGTTCACCTGTTGAACGTCAGAAGCAAGGTGATACAAAAAACCAAGCTTTAATAAGTTTCTTCGTGCCGTTAGATAGGCTTCAGTTGCCTACTTGATATCATCGTTATTCGAAATACAGGTGAGCGGTTGCGATCGAGATTGGGATTTCAGACTATCGCTAACAGACACGATGCAACAAAATTACCAGTTTTTCCATTACAGTCGCTTATTCCACTAAAACTACTATCGTAGGACAACCGAACTAGAGACGAACCTTCGTGGAATTATCGTTCACCCTTTCACAGCCGAAATTTGTCCGGATTATTTTTTGCTTTATCTTTAATAGTTTAGCTATTATCAAATCTCAAACGATGGATTTGGAAAAATGTAGAAATGGAAAAAACGTATTGGGAGAATGTTCAATTCACAATGCATTGCGTGCTACGCACGCCAACCCCTGTATTGGGAGAATTTTTAATACACAGTGCATTGCGTGCTTTGCAAGCCAACCCCCGTATTGGGAGAATTTTCAATACACAATGCATTGCGTGCTTCGCAAGCCAACCCCCTTGTTGGGAGAATTTTCAATACACAATGCATTGCGTGCTTCGCACGCCAACCTCCGTGTTGGTAGTATTTTCAATAAACAATACATTGCGTGCTTCGCACGCTAACCCCCGTGTTGGGAAAATTTTAAGACCGAATGAATTGCGTGCTTCAGCACGCCAACCCCCATATTGGAATAATTTCAATACACAATGCATTGCGTGCTTGGCACGTCAAATCCAGTATTATGAGTATTTTCAATGGAAAGTGGCTTAGCACGCCAACCCCCGTATTGGGAGTATTTTCAATACACAGAGCGTTGCGCCAATTTTAAGCCTATGTGCAATAGCGCGCGTAGACAGCATCATTATTTTGCAAATCGCGGTACGTTCCCGACTTAATTTTTTTTTCTGAAATTCTGAAAGCGATTCGGATAGTTGGAGTTCGGATAGTTGGAGTTTCACTGTACAACCCTTAAAACTTAATATTCACCCTTTTTTTCAGACCAACGTTTTCACCGAAGTAATTTGCCGGTAACATTACAGATAAATTATGCACACATAGCATGCAAGATAACCGTGTTAATTAATTGGAACAAGTGAACCATTCACGGCCTGACCTGAATGAGTACAGTTTTTTAAATTTAATTAAGTTAATGCAGTGAACGTAGAGTCCGTTGGTGGACGTAGATAAATTGGTCGGTGATTAGTCCGTTCGACGGTCAAATAAAACTACGTCAAATTCGATCTCATGTTGGATTTTAAGTTAACCTCTCTGCTCTATCTGATAAATAAGAGATATGATTTATAGCATTCATTGCGTAGGTAATAATAATAATATCTTTATACTATTAACCAAATTGTGATTTTATATATTATATTTGTCCCTTCACGTGATTGGCTCTAACACATTTTATGAAATGCTGGTTTTTATGCAATTGAGAACGAGCAATTTCTCGACGCAAGACGGATCTTCAGGAAATTTTGCTTAAGGCTCGGCATACCCAGCCACCATCTTGAATTTAAACTCCCCTAAGAATGGGCAATGTTAAACAAGTAATAAGATTACTGGAGCAATAATGAGTCATTTTGAAGGTTAGGACGGTCCGAATGTGGATCTCTTTTAGTTATAAAATCTAGTTTTTAACTAAATTTGTTCTTTGATTAAACTCAAACTCAAAATCAAAGTGAAGTTTTATTCCTTCTTCAAAAATGCAAATATCAAAAATGTAAAAAGACCACCACATTCGAAGTTTAATTACCTGTCAAAGAAAAGTAATTTAAATATTTCTTTATAATTTATGGCGAAAAAATCACGTTATTGTGGAAGCATGTACGCGCCGAATTCGTGTTCCTAATCGAGTGTTTAGCCTGCACTCTGGCGGTCATCGCATGAACTTGTTGCTCGCGGAGGAATACTAGAAAAATAATATATCCGTTAATGTTCAATGTGTGAGAGAAAGCTGTGTTTAGTAACACATACTACCAAACATTGTCACGCATGCGTATTTCAGTACGTTTACAGGCAGGGTTACGTCGTTTTCCGCCTTTATGAAGCTGCCCTATATTTGGTAGCGGAAGAATGAAAATTTATCAAACTCAATGCTGGTAGTGTACAGCTCTGCCACTTGGAGAGCTGCGGTCAACTCAGAAATATTTGTTCACACCTACCATAGAGCATGAATAATAAAAAAGATCATGCATGCATACGGGGGCTGTGTGCCGAAAAAAAAGGTTGTCGGGAAAATAGTGCATGATCGCGCCGCGAGGTAGCGCTTGGGAGAAATCATTGGTAGCATTGGTGTTTCACACAGCTTCCGTCGTTTCCCCAATAGATAGTGCCACTATCGTCGAATTTCCAGTGGAACGAAATATTGCATTGAATCGGAGTTCTATTAGGTTATCCAAATACAATGCACCTACCTAGCTTTAATGTTTCTACAGTAGGGTAATCTTTGAGCTGCCTGTCTTGTTGATTAGTTCCATGTTAAACATTGTAAATGATTTATTATGAAGTTGTCGTGCATTTTGTATTTCAATTATAAAAACTAATTTCATTTCATCTGAGTTTTATTTAGGTAGGTTTTATGAGGTTGTCTTCTTATAACATTGTGGCATAGTATAGCTGCAATGTTAAAGCATTCATAACAATCACTTTGGGACAGTTTTAACTAAAATTATTTGTGCATTAGTAATATGACCTTAGTAACAAAATATAATAAACGGTACCAGATAACTGCCACATACTTTCTCCCAGTTGAAACTTTACACCTTTCCAAGAGTAGCATAGGAGGTGGTTATTTAGAATTGCAAAAATAGGAAAATGTTACCATGAAAAATATTAGATGCATGTAGCACACATCCATATTATATTATTATTTAAACTATTCGATCGATTTCGAACAAATTTTGCACCAAATATGTCAATTAGGCCTGTATAGATGCACGAAAAAAGGTTTTGAAAAGTTTTGAAAAACAACCATTTTTTTGGCCAAAAACCCCAAAAAATCAGTTATTATTATTACCTAAACGAGAATTTTTAGAAAGATGCGTGTTTTTGCATATTGTAGGGTACAAATAAACCAAATTTTATCAAAATCGTTAGAGCCGTATTTTAGAAATTTTGATTTTTCTCGTTTTTTGTCCATTGGGGGGGGGGGGGGGAAAACCCCTTAAAAGTCAAAAAATTTTAAAAATGAAAAACGCCAGGAGATATTCCAGATATACACCTACATACCAAATTTCATCAAAATCGGACCGTTGGTACGGTCTCCAGCTCTGTACACATCCTTACAGACACACGGACAGATATCACAAAACACTTTTGGGGTTCAGGGAGCACCAAAACAAATAATTCCACTAAAAATATTTTTGGGTTTAGGGACCTCCAACACAGATAATTCCACTAAAAATTTTTTGGAGGTTCAGAGAGCACCAAAACAGATAATTCCACTAAAAATTCAAATTCGAAAATTTTGGACGAAAACAATACCTTTTCCATATACTACGAGGGTGGAGAAAGTAAAAGTATCCAATTACATTAAAGCAAGAATCAAATTTCAACCGTATTAGTTCCTTGCTAATGAATAGTTAGTTAAACATTTCATCTGTCAACTTGGAATAACGTACTGTAATTATATGTACATTCAACCAGGCCGAATACCCCGCCGTATTATGCAAGCGAGGGGAGGCGACACAAACGTTCAATAATCTAACGATATCTGTGGATACAATTCCGAATGTCTCTCTTATTATGCATAGTGCGCTTTGTGAAAAGGCAATTAGGGTTGAATAAATATAGTCGTATATCAAATGACGGACGAGCGTGTATCGGGTCCTGGCCGAGGTGAATGACAGATTGGAATTATTTTACGGAAAGTCCGACGCTGTGGGGCCGAACTACGCTCGTTTGCCGCGTCGAGTTGGACAGTAACTTTGGTCGGGGGAGACAGCTATCGCAGGGATATTCATAACCGTTTCGTTTTTGAAATGTGTTTCAGAACTGAGATTCTGTAGATATATTTGGAAACAACAATACGAGTGATAAATGTTTATTAGCGAATTTCCGTAGGAAAAAATGAGCTATTGCAGTGGCACTTATGGTAAGACCCAAGGTCGGGAGTAGCAAGTGAGCACCGATCATGGCCCCCAGAACACGTTTTGGGGTGTCATTAAAAAACATACATGTGTTCGTACTCTAGCGGCCGCATTTTAATTCCGATTTGGTTCTAATTCGGTACACGTATTGGTCGACTACGTCGCTCGGACGAGTTCGTTAGCCAAAAAAATCCAACAATCGGAACCAAGTCTTTTGACAGGAAGGAACTATTTTTTGAGATTTTCCCTACTGGAATGAATTTGTTTTTGAGTTTTTTCTGCAAATATAAACGTAGGATGTTATTCTGTACGTTTTGTTTTTTACGCGACCTTATAGCTCGCTTAGTTCTCCCAAAATCAAATCGTAAAATACCATAGAAGTACCCGCTTCAAAGCCATGCGGTGGATCCTACCGTGGGGTTGGCGTGCGAAGCACGTAATGCATTCTGTATTGAAAATACCCCCAATACGGGGGTTGGCGTGCGAAGCACGCAATGCATTGTGTGTTGAATATAATCCCAATATGCGGAATGGCGTGCGAAGCACGCAATGCTTTGTGTATCGAAGATACTCCCAATATGCGGAATGGCGTGCGAACCATTTTGCAGCTATTCAGCACCGTCGTGAATAGACGCATTTCCCAAATTGTTGGTTGAAACCCTAAAACATAGGCCTACGAACTTAATTTAGGAAATTTGCTCGACTCACGTCAGCGGTTCAGCTGCGTGGTCGAATTATTGTTTAATGGAGTCATTATTTCCACTAATAGAAACAGTCTGTGAGTATATCCTCGGTGTGGTATTAGTAAATAGAACATATTATCATATATAAACTGCTTATTTGCACATACTGTAAACTTCAAATTATAACTAAGATTAGAGTTACGCGATACTACACGCCAAGCAATCAATACAAACGCCTTTGGATGCCACTGGTAGAGACATTATCGTAACTAGGACCAGACGATGGCTGCGTTAATTCAAAACTAGTAAACTAATGTGATTGGATGGTTGGAGATATTGTGTAAATGAACCATCTAATTAACAAAATTCCACAATCCTGTGGGTTAAACCTAAGCTCTACCTTAAATATTTTAAAAGGAACAAAAAATAACATTTTACCATTATCTACATTAATACAATTAATTGTAAATGTTCTTTTGTTCAAAATCTAAAATCTCTGGCAGTACTTCACCGATTGCTTTGAAATTTTGACACAACATTGCATTCGAATACACGAGTGTTTATATATACTTAAAAAAAAAAAAACAAACTCGGATGGATGTAAATACTACACAAATTATAATACATACTAATTAAACATGTTTAGTGTTGGTGTAGTAATCAGCTGATTGCTCTAATATATTCATTAATAGTTCATTTAAATTTTGGAAAATGATATGTATTTCTAACTTTTAGGTTAGGTTCACATAAGCAATGCCATCTGTTGAACGTAAAAATATCACACACTATACTTAATATTCTACGACAACGGGAGAGCCATAATAAATAATAATTAAATATGTTTAAAGTTGGTACATTAATCAGCTATTTGATACAATATTTTCATCAACACAGCTGATTTCTAAATTTTAAAAAAAATATTTGTATTTCTAACTTTTTATATTAGGTTTGCGCTTAAGTGTAGT
>JAGFPH010004231.1:112665-125121 GCA_018207615.1 Philaenus spumarius
TCGGGAGATTCCTATCAATTTTGTTCCTTGTTCCGGGGACTGTACCTAAATTACTTTTACACAGGATTGTAGTAAATTTAATTATCTTTCGAACGATATAGCTCAAAAATTGCACACGGGCTTATGAGTGGGAGAAATCGCGCAAAAACCTGACATTTATAATGAAAAAATCATTTATCGGGAGTTTTCTATCAATTTTGTTCCTTGTTCCGGGGTCTGTACCTGAAATACCTTTGCACAGGATTGTAGAAAATTTAATTACAACGATATAGCTCAAAATCTGCACAAGGGCTTATGGGTGGTAGTAATAATGCAATTTCCTCGCTCTAACTTTGCCATTTTGGTTTAAATCAAACAAACCGCCATTTTGTGTAAAATCAAAATGAAAATATCAGTGTCTGGGACACCCTACAAGGACCCTTCCCCTAAAATTTCAGCTATTTTGAAGCATATTTACTACCATTTTATCAAGGTGGGAAAAATCCATATACTTAAATCCCTACCCAAAAACGATTAATCGGTATAACTCCGCCATTTTGAATCCGATCGAAAAACAAAAAAAAGTATATCTGAAGAATCCTACTAGGACCATTCCCCCAAAAAATCAGCAATTTTGAAGCATATTTACTACCACTTATCGATCCGGGAATAAAACAGATATATATGTAATATAAAGTAATTTTCAAATTGAGTCGAGTGTAATAGCTCTTATTTTCTTCGAAAATTCGGCTAAAAATTTATTTTTATTGTGAAGGGGCTGTTGCCCCCAGTTCACCAATTAGACGTAACTATGTAAATTTCGTATGTTATTATTTATTTTATTTCCTATAAAACACTTAAAATTAATAATTGCCAAATTTTCCGTTCTCTAGCAGGAAAGTATAACAATCAACATTCTAGCCTGTTTTTCAATGAGTTGGTGAATGTTGTACTTTTAAAATGAACTGAACACGGGACACGGTACCTCAACTTATTGTCTGGTAGTTCTGCAAAATCGTAATTTCCGCAGTTAACTATCCAGTCTATGCATCTGTAAATAATAACTTTGCATTGATCCCATAAAGTTAAATTATTTTAAACACATCTATCAGTTTATTTTTCCTATTACCAACATCCTTTTTTTAATAATTGGAATATAAATGCTACTTCAGCAGCGAAACATAACTAACAAAATAGTCTCAAGTCCCTCATTTAAATAATTCTTTGTATAATAAAATCATTTATAAGTGTAATTTATTAGTGCGCCACAAAAGTGAGATGTGTAAAATCCAATATAAAATTCAAATTTAGCACTTCAAAAAACATAAAGAAAGTGAGTTTCGTCAAAAATGGTAGACAAATAACAAATTTGGGTTTCACGTTCGCTTGGTTTGTTTCAGAAATATTGCAATATAAGATTTGTAATCAGTGCATAAAAAACAGTGTGTTAATAATACAATTATTTTTCCCCCGCGTTTTTAATGGTGGGGGCACATATTGGTAATTGGGAATTTAGGACTTTTCTGGTTAACTGTACTTTGAGGTGCTTCAATCCTGCTGCACCTACGGCTTGATTTTGAAAAACTCGGAATCAAACCCATGACTATCAATCCGTAAATATATGTATTTGAAATTTGACAGTTTGAATCAATTGTTTGTTTTGTAAAGGAACAGTTTGAGGCATTAAATTTTACAAATTCAAGTAACATTAAAACGGTCGTATCTACAAACACTTTTAATGTCCGCCTTTTAGAAAGGTAAAAAGATTTTTTACACTAAATAAGTCTGCAAGCGTGTGCGCTTACGTGGAAAGTTTCATGTCTATATTGTTAGTGGGTTTTGACTAATAATTTTTAATTAAAATATCACATACAGACTGATAGAAGGAACGCTCATTTTAGGACATACCTTCATAGGAATTTTTTCAATCATTTTTGCGCTTAGAATCATATCCTGAATGGCGTTTTCCGCCAGTTAGTGCACGCCCCTCTTGGGGGCGATGTCCAGGATCGGACGGCGATAATATTTTATTGCAATAATAAATTTAGTCAAATGCGTTTCATTTATTTTGACCCAGAAAACTGTTTTTTTACACAAATTTGTATTAAATTTATGCAATTAGTAAGTACTTAAGAGTAGTCCTGGTTACTAAACCATATTTGCAATATTTTTATTGGCAGAATCTATTTCACTTAGGAGGTAAAATGGAGGCAATACTCAGCGTTTGTGTAACTTTCCAATTTCCATAGTTAATTAATAAAGCAAACACAGTTTAAAACACGAAAAACTTAATGCTAAAATGTTTCTAAATGCAATACTATGGATACAATATTGTTTGTTGCTTTTTTAGAACAATAATAAAGTCAACAAAAACAGAATCAGCTGGTGCCGATTGTTACTATATCATCACAAACAATAAGTCAGACAAAACTCAAATCAGCTGACTCCTACGAGTTTAGTATTAACTGAAACAATTCTTAAAAGAACTTACCAATAGTATAAATTTAATAAAAACTTGTATAAACAAACAGCTTTATGTGTCAAAATAAATGAAACTGATTTGATTAAATTTAATAATTGCAATGATAAATAACAGAGGGGCATGCACTGTCTGTCGAAAAATACCATAAGTCCGTTATTCTCTAACCAATTTTTTTAAAACGAACTTAATCGATAGGGAATTCAATTTGCAAAAAAAAGTTATTCTTGACATTTTTTCGGGAAAGGGCTAGTTATTTCGTTATTTCCGTTCGAAAGTTGTAAACGGTCGCCATTTTTTAAATATTGAAGTCACGTCAACTTAACTTTTTTCCCATTTAGGTAATACTATCAAAAGGTTGATATAAATTTGGTATTATTAATAACCTTCTTTTTACATTCGTCCTTACATATTCCCATTAAAAATTAACTGTCAAAACATTTTAATAAACTTCACAAAGTCTTTGATTCTTATGTTGATAAATAACCTACGACTTGTACGAGAATTAATTCTTGCACAAATATAACACAACTATATTATTAACACAACAATATTTACAAACTTACATTACTTAAAAAACATTAGAAAAGAAAACCAACTAAAATGTATTTATTTAGTACACTGCTATTACAATGTGGGAAATGACTCGCATTGACAAATAGGGGGCTACGCACCAAAGCTTGTCTGAGACACAACAATCTGCGTTCAAGGTCACATGACAGTCGGACCTCTCTGTCTCTCCTTCTCTTTCCATTCTTGTCACACACTCGTCTGCAAAAAGAGCGCTCAGCGCTCCTAACGGCGGGATGCAAAATCGCACTTTTATACCTACTTTAGTGGGCTGAATTCTACCCATTTAAACTGTTCGTCTTATTGATATGTAGTCATTGCATGTGTGTACTTATCGCCCGGCTTTGTAAAACCTTGACGGGCCGATCCGAACGCAAAACGAATGAAGCCGGTACGGATCAAAGGAATTCAGCAGCAGTGTGAACGCGTCGAAGCATATTGCTGAACTTTACTGATAGAAACTAAAGCCCCCCCCCCCCCCACACACACGATCAGACTTGTAACGGGACCGTCTCGTCGGATAGTCACCATACACGTCCCGACCGATGTATCGGATGACGGAATCATCGTGAATCATCGGCTTTAGTCGGGTTGCTTCGGACCTTCCTTCTTGTCCTCATCAGTGTCAGTTCAGTACAAATATGGCTGCACGTGATACTGCTCTGTTCGGTGGTTACTTTTGTCTCGAGGAGACTCCTCGAAAAAAAACGTAGTGTTTGGTCGAAAAAAATGGTTGCGCGAACGTTCTAGGTTCAGTCACACGCCGTTGCAAAAAGAACTTCAAGAGGACTTTATCAATTATTTGAGGATGGAGAAAGAGACATTTGATTGTTTGTTGTCTCTTGTCCATGACAACATTAAGAAGAAATAAAAAGTACCAGATAACTGCAACATACTTTCTCCCAGTTGAAACTTTATACCTTCCCAAGAGTAGCATAGGAGGTGGTTATTTAGAATTGCAAAAGTAAGACATACCATGGAAAATATTAGATGCGTGTAACACACATCCATATTATATTATTATTATTAAAACTATTCGATTGATTTCGAACAAATTTGCACCAAACATGTCAATTAAGCTTGTATAAATGCACGAAAATGTTTTGCAAAATTTTGAAAAACAACCCCCTTTGGCCAAAACCCCAAAAAATCAGTTATTATTACTACTACCTCAAAGAGAATTTTTAGAAAGATGCGTTTTTTTTTGCATAAGGTATGGTACATTATGGGCTACAAATATGCTAAATTTTATCAAAATCGTTAGAGCCTTTTATGATAAATTTTGATTTTTCTCGTTTTATGGTCATTTTTGGGGAAAACCCCTTAAAAATCAATATTTTGAAAAAATGAAAAACACACCTGGAGATATTCTACAACCACACCTACATACCAAATTTCATCAAAATCAGACCATTGATATGGTCTCCAGCTCTGTACACATCCTTACAGACTCACGGACAGACACCACCAAAAACCCACATTTTTTAGGTGTTCAGGGAGCAAAAAAAACAAATAAATCCACTAAAAATATTTTTGGGTTCAGGGAGCACCAACACAGATAATTCCACTAAACAATTTTTTGGGGTTCAGGGAGCACCAAAACAGATAATTCCACTAAAAATTCAAATTCGAAAATTTTGACGAAAACAATACTTTCTCCATATACTACTTATAGGGGGGGGGGGGTAAAAACAATAATGAGAGATCCAGTTAGTGCTGAAGAAAGGTTGGCGGCAACACTGAGATTTTTATCAACCGGAAGAACCTACGAAGACCTGCGATTAAGCTGTGTAATTTGTCCCCAACTGTTGGGAAAAATCATTCCCGAGACATTCTCTGCTATCTATGAGGCGCTACAGAATGAGTGTTTGAAGGCAAACAAAAAAGTTTAATTTCATAATGCCTCATGTGTTTGTTTTACTAATGCTTCGAACGTACATCCCACTAACACGGCATACCACTATAAACTTCAATAAATTCCCCCTAAAACTTTTTGTTTTAACTCGCCATGTTCACTCATCAAAGCCCATACAAATACTGAAATGCAACAACCATCATCGGGCAGTCGGAAAAAACCTCCGGCCTGTCGGTTGCCTCGGTCGATTCCGCTGGGAATTCTCATCCGACGTCCTACTTGTCTGTTGAACCGATACAGATCTGACCTGTCGGAGTCAGACGTGTCGGTCGATACGTGTGCCGACAAATCGGATCGTGTATGGGGGGGGGGGCTTCAAACAGATATTCTTTCCGTTCAGTTTTGTTTCGCTAAGCGCATTTACTTGTTTCTTCATTGCTACTTGGGCTACTCTTTTAATTTTAAGTGTATTTTCCTCATGACGAATTGGAGTGACGAAGAAACAATTTGATGTATCGCGAACGTGGTTTAATGTTGGATTCAAGTGATTCACAATACAGAAACAAAGTCATGATGGATTTATGGAGATTACTGTTTCTTTTGGAATTGAAAACGTTGAGGAAGAAAAGGTGATACAAAATTAGCAAAGCCAGTTTTCTACAGAGAGGAAGGAAGAGAATACGTCAAGAAAGATCGGACTGGAGTAGATAAAACATACAAATGGTTTGTAAAGAAAAGTACGATGTTCTTGGCCGAACTCGTCATTATTAATCCAGTAATAAGTAATTCGTAAATTCCTCGGTACTATACCTTTTCTGCCTCGATCAAGGCTTGGCCGTACCCAAAATCTCCGTAGGCGACGACGACGATCTTGCAAGCTTCCAATCAACTACTGCAATGATAACAATTGGAACAGCCGTCACTGCCGACTGCATCACAAATTTTTTAGGTTCAATTTAATTAAAACTATTTCAATTCACTATGATGTATGTCGGTCGACTAGTATGCATGTAATCTAGACTAGTCGAAAGTCAACCATATCAATCGACATAGTGTGGATACGGCTTAAGATTTCTGCAATTTGATCGGCTACGACGAGATAGTGGTACATAAAACACAAATGAATCTCATTAGAAACATGTTTAAGCATAGTTTTCTTTGTAATATGGAAAATTTACTACAGTTAAACGATAACTATATTGAATATAAATCTTCCAGAATAGAAAAATGCCATGTCATCAGCAAATGTAACGATACCGTTCAGTTTTCCTGAATACAAGTGATTTGTATAAATCTAACTCTACTTGACCCAGATCAGACCCATTTGGAACTGCAACATTAACAGTTTTTGTAATACTTCCCCTACATTCACTAAACTGTTTTCTATAAAGTAGCTATAAATTTGCCTATGTAAATTCTAGTAAAAAGTTTTGTTATTTTTAATTTGTAATAATTCACCTGCTTTCACGGTTAATCAGCAAGGGTTGATTTAATTAAATTACAAGTGAAAAAGCATGGACCAAGAGCCAGATTTGAACCCAGGACATTTACCATTCCGTGGTAAAGCTCTACCAACTGGAGCTACCAACTAAATACTAATTATTTAATATTAAGTGTGACCACAGTCGGTGCTTGGTGAAATTCCATATTAAGGTAAAAAATAAACTTAACAAGATTTCACAAAAACAACAATATAATTGTGACAGCTGTTTCGCTGTTAAGCATCATCAGACAACTAAAACTAAAGTGTACATTACAAATCAAACAAACATCTATGCTAAGAGGGTGGGGTGAAATAGCAAAGGAAGGGGGCTGACCTTGGAATACCTGAGTAGGACAATGAACTGACCGGTTAAGAAAATAAAAGGGGTTTCAACAAAGGGGATGGGTTATGCACCTGTTCATTTAGGTTGGAAGTATGGCAATTGAGAACAGATCTGTTTATTTCTAAAATTTCCAAACTATTTAATTTTTTACTTTTTTGTTCAATATGTAAGACTTTAACATTATCAATGAAATTAAAAGTATGACCTGTATCTAATAAATGGTTAGCAAAATTTGACTCTGTTTTACCATGCTTCCAACAATATAAGTGTTCCTTTAATCTTGTTTTAATGGATCTGCCTGTTATATTGTTGTTTTTGTGAAATCTTGTTTAAGTTTATTTTTTACTAATTATTCACCTTAAGTCCGTCTTGTGACTCCTTGTCGTTTAGTTTAAGACGACATGTTTCGGAGCCGTAACTCCATCATCTGGTCATCCCTCTGGTGAGTTCGTCGAACATTAAAAACATTGAAATTTTATAAACACACACATTAACACGGACACTAACACACAAATTACAGTTCGTCACACAAATAAATACCCAAAATAAGCCGCATCTCAACGTCCGGTCAGTATAGTGCAGTGCAGCCTACTCAACCAGAGGGATGACTAGATGATGGAGTTACGGCTCTGAAACATTTCGTCTTAAACTAAACGACAAGGAGTCACAAGACGGACTTAAGGTAAATAATTAGTATTAATTATCTGCGACTCGGACCAAAATCATGCAATACCAACTAAAGCAGGTAAATTATTACAAATTTAAAAAAATAATAAATAACACCACTGTATGCTGTAAAAAGAATTAAGATTGTTTTCAATGTCGTACATGCGACGTATTCGGTCTATTGGTTCAATAAATGCAGTAAAACCGTACAAGTGAGATAACATCGACCAATATCTGGAGTGATCAGGGTAGCCCCAGATGGTTAAAGGTAAAGGTCCTGGGTATAAATTGGTCCATGTTTTTTTCACTTAAAATACAAGATAATTATCAGTTTAGCCAAATAGTCAAAGAAATACTTTTGTTTCGTTTCAATATCTGGAATATTTCTTTTGATAATTACGAATGAATACAAACTTATGTAAATACATTTACTTTTTTATCAAAATGGACCCAACTACTCAGTATATTAAGGGATGGAAGGATATATAAATAATCCAGTAAATTGTCGAATTTCAAAAATGATTTCGAGGTTCAAGGTAAAGTAATTGAGTTACGAAATGCTTAGCTGTCCAGATATTTATGTTTCGACAAAATGATTTCTCTAGACAAGTTTCACCGATTGAAATGATGATTGACATGGTACTTATTCAATCATTTTCGAAATGGCGACTGTTTATAAGACGTTTCCGTTTTTGAGTTATTAAGAAATTTTTAACAGGCACCATTTAAAAAAATGATAATTGATTTATGTTTCTCACATTCAGACTTCGCTCGTTAAATACAAATTCAAGTTTCATGTCAATCGGTTAAACCTTTTGATATACATAAACTTACTGTACAAAGAAAAAAATTGGAGACTTATGTAAAAATAAAGGTTAAAGAGTAAAACTATTCTCAATTCCTTCTTTAAATTTATCCACAAATCCATTTCTATAAGTTTAACCGGAGAATACTGTAAACAGATTCTAAACATAGGCTAGGTTTAGTGATACCGCTATCCCTCTTTAAACCGATCTCGATTTCACTCCAGGATTTAATTATAAGCGCAAGAGAGTCAAAGGGCTACCTACTCTAAACGCAAATGAAAATTTAAAAGAACACATCTGTGTTCACTTTGAAGCTTCCCCCCTTTTTTTATTATTAGTCAGTAGTGCAGAGCTAAGCCGCTTTTAAGCCCTCGGTCAATGGAGTGGTGATAAGTCCCTGCTAAAGCCCTGTGCAGGGTTGACCATAGCGTACCTTGTATAGATTATTTTCTGGTAAACCTCTTCAGTACGAGTGTGTAAAGTTAATTCCTTTGAGATTGGTCAGTCGGTGAGCGGCTGAAAGGATTTTTAGCGAAGGTGTTTGCCGAAATACCGCTTTTCATCGGGGAGGCGAAACGCTGTCAAAGAAAATACAACTTCTGTAATAGTTTTTCCGGGTAAACTGAAGGTTTTCAATTTAGCACAGGATATAACTTAATGCTTTAATGCGGGGGCTCTCAACCTGGGGGCGTGGAAGAATTCCAAGGGAGATGTGAGTGTATAAAAAACATTGGGCGTGCTTAATACCACGCGTTGGAATTGATAACTTCTATGACCGAGTTATATTTTTATCAGTATTAATATTAGAAGAGAATAAAGGTCAACAAATTACACAAGTCAATATATTGTCAAAACATATTATATCATATTTTAAAAATGCATAGTTATAATATTGTAATATAATAATTATAATATAGTAATTTTATTACAATAATAATATTGTTATGTAATAATATTATAATTATTATAAGAATGCGAAAAATAGTGATAATTATAATGTAAGCAGTATTTATTTAGTGACAAATGATTTTGAGTGAGGTATTAGTGTATGCACTCTACATAGAAGTCTAAGAATAATTAAATATAATAATAATTATAATATTATAATAACGTCTTATAATAGATTATGTATCGTTTATTCCCTCTCCACGCGCTTACTTGTCTATATATACTACTAGCTGACTCGTACGGCGTTGCCCGTGGTGACTAGTATTTTCAGTCTTTTTAACGTAATTGTATTATTTTTAAGTGTTCAGTCAG
Source organism: Philaenus spumarius (assembly GCA_018207615.1). Lineage (NCBI taxonomy): Eukaryota > Metazoa > Arthropoda > Insecta > Hemiptera > Aphrophoridae > Philaenus > Philaenus spumarius. The sequence continues at coordinate 122,107 of JAGFPH010004231.1, forward strand.
TGAGTGGTATTTATCTTTTATATATATAGATCTTAAATAATAAAAGCACTATTGTCATTAATAATAAAAGATCTGAAATTATGATTTTAGTAACTTTGATCCCCCCAAACCCCTCCTAAAATTTCGAAATTTTTCATACCCTTTCTTAGTGAGCACCTATGGCCCTAGAGGAAGCTACATACCAAATTTCATTCCAATCCGTTCGGTAGTTTTAAAGAAATCGTGATTTAATAACTTTGATCCCCCCCCCCTAAAATTTCGATTTTTTTTAACCCTTTCTTAGCGAGCGCCTATGGCCCTAGAGGAAGCTACATAAATACCAAATTTCATTCCAATCCGTTCGGTAGTTTTGGAGATATCGTGATTAAGTAATTTTTACCCCCAAACCCTCCTAAAATTTCCAATTTTTTAAAACCCTTTTTTATTGAACACTTATGACCCTAGAGCAAGCTAGGTACCAAATTGTATTCCAATCCGTTCGGTAGTTTTGAAGAAATCGTGATTTAATAACTTTAATCCCCCCAAACCCACCTAAAATTTCGAATTTATTGAAACCCATTCTTATTGAGCACCTATGGCCTTAGTGGAATCTACATACCAAATTTCATTTCAATCCGTTCGGTAGTTTTCGAGAAATCGTGATGAGTGAGTCAGTGAGTAAGTGAGTGGTATTTCGCGTTTATATATATATAGATTAGCTGACAGAACAATGTTCGCTACTGCAATAATATAATTACCTACAGCAAATGCCTATGTGCTTTTACGCGATTTGTATTAGAAAAACTCTTTCGTCTTTTTTCCTCGTTTTTTGGTATTTGTTCTGGATGTGACCGAACTGCATCAGATGATGATGCACACTGTTCTGATAAGGTTGGAAGTTGAGAAATTTGAAGACTATCTTCTGAAACGAACGATATCGTCAAAGTGGCCTCTCGTCAGTTTCCCAGTAAACCTTAGCCTCCATACTTCCTCAATCGGTTTGTCAAAACTCTCCCACAACAAATAACCATCTCTGTACACCCGAAATTCATAAACAATATGTCGGATGCTGCTTGAATTTCACAGGAGGTTGCAAAAGTTACCGGTTTGCTCATATCCTTTTTTTTTGTTGAATAAATATCTTCTGTTACTTTTAAAGTACATGGTTTGAACCAGCGCCAATTGTTTGAAACATGACTACCAACTCTGGTCCTCACCTCAAACCCCAGTGAATCGTGTCATGTACAATTAAAGCCAAAGAGTAGAATAAGCATTGGCCATTCGGCCTAGAAGAAACTACTCTGTGAGGAATAGACACTCCATTAACGTGAAAGACCTCCATTATTGTAATATGAAGTTAAATTTTATATTTAAGTGAGTAATAATAAGTACGGTAAAATAAAACAATGTAAAATATTACTTTGTCAAAATGTAAAATTTTGTCTAAACTTACAATTTTGTTTAGACAAAAATCAATCTTCTTTACAAAACTTAAAACGCACAAATATAATAATAATTATAATTATTCCTTACATATTGAATTATTCTTAGAATTCTATGTAAAGTGCGTACACTAATATATCACTCAAAATCATTAGTCACTAAATAAAAATAATGCTTACATTATAATGGTCACTAATAATGGTTATTAATATATTAATATTATAATAATTATAATAACGTATTATTATCTATATTTATATAAAAGCGAAATACCACTCACTCACTCACTGACACACTCATCACGATTTCTCAAGAACTACCGAACGGATTGAAATGAAATTTGGTATGTAGCTTCCTCTAGGGCCATAGGTGCTCACTAATAAAAGGTTTCAAAAAATTTAAAATTTTAGGTGGTTTGGGGGGTAAAAATTACTAAATCACGATATCTCCAAAATTACCGAACAGATTGGAATGTAATTTGGTATGTAGCTTCCTCTAGGGCTATAGGCACTCTCTAAGAAAGGGTTTTATAAAATTCGAAATTTTAGGGGGGTTTAGGGAGGTAAAAGTTATTAAATCACAATTTCTCCAACATTACCAACATTACCGAACGGATTGAAATTAAATTTGGTATGTAGCTTCCTCTAGGGCCACAGGTGGTCACTAAGAAAGGGTTTGAAAAAATTTGAAATTTTAGGGGGGTTTAGGGGGATCAAAGTTATTAAAAAACGATTTCTTCAAAACTACTGAACGGATTGGAACGAAATTTGGTATGTAGCTTCTTCTAGGGCCATAGGTGCTTACTAAGAAAGAGTTTCAAAAAATTCGAAATTTTAGGGGGGTTTGGGGGGATCAAAGTTATTAAATCATGATTTCTTCAAAACTACTGAACGGATTGGAATGAAATTTGGTGTGTAGCTACCTCTAGGGCCATAAGTGTTTACTAAGAAAGGGTTTTAAAAATTTCGAAATTTTAAGAAGTGTTGGTGGGATCAAAGTTACTGAAATCATAATTTCAGATCTTTTATTATTATGAAAATAGTGCTTTTATTATTTTTAAGATCTATATATATATAAAAGCCAAATACCAATCACTGACTGAACACTTCAAAAGAATACAATTACGTTAAAAAGACTGAAAATACTAACCACCACGGGCAACGCAACCATACGGGGGGAATATGTATCGTCTATTCCCTCTTAACGCGCTTACTTGTCTAAATATACTATGTATCGCCTATTTCCTCTTCACGCTCTGACTTGTGTCTACGCAAAAAGTTTGCGTGACGCGAGATTTCAGAAACATAGTCAAACTAAAGTGCCCAACGGGCCAATAGAAGTTATCACTTCATAAATAAAATGAAAATTGGAATAATGTTTAAATTGGAATATGACAGTTAGATTATTTAAAAACCTTTTTGGATTGGGATTATTTTTCAATATTTTAATATACATTTCTGTTGCCAAGTCACAATCAATTGTTATAATGAATTAATCACCTTAAAATTTCCGTCCTGCGACTTCAATTGCATTTCTTTGTTATTGTATTACATGTTTCGAAGCTGTGACTCCATCATCAGGTACTTCTTGTTT
>JAGFPH010004232.1:6707-16873 GCA_018207615.1 Philaenus spumarius
GAATAAAATTAGGACGGATCATATGAATATTGAAGAAAAAGACGAAATAATCAAATTAATTAAGGAATACGCGGATATATTTCATGTTGAAGAAAATAATTTGACTTTTACCAATCAAGTAAAACACATAATAAGGACAACAGATGAAATCCCAATTTATAATAGAAGTTACAGATATCCAGAAATCTATAAAAAAAGAAGTAAACAATCAAATTCAGGACATGCTTAGACAAAAAATAATTAGACATTCTAAATCACCTTGGAATAGCCCCATTTAGATTGTACCAAAAAAGCTGACGCCTCAGGGAAGCAGAAATTTAGGCTAGTGATAGATTTTAGAGGTCTTAATTCGAAAACAATCGATGATAGATTCCCGTTACCAAATATAACGGATATTTTGGATAAATTAGGCCGATCTCAATACTTTACGACCTTAGATCTAGCATCTGGTTTCCATCAAGTGGAAATGGACAAAGATAGCGTGGAGAAGACAGCTTTCTCAACTGAAAATGGACATTACGAATTTTTGAGGATGCCATTCGGTTTGAAAAATAGTCCTCCCACATTCCAGAGAGTTATGAACAATATCCTACGTGGAATCCAAAATGAAACCTGTTTGACGTATTTAGACGACATAATAATATATTCAACCGGTTTGCAAGAACATTTAAACCGTTTACGTGAAGTTTTTGATAGACTGAGACAGTCAAACTTTAAAATACAATTAGACAAGACTGAATTTCTAAGAAAAGAGGTAGCTTACTTAGGACACATAGTAACACCAGAAGGAGTTAAACCTAACCCTGAAAAAATAAAAATTATAAAAAACTATCCTATACCAAAAACCACCAAGGAAATTAAAGGATTTTTAGGCCTAGTAGGTTATTATAGGAAATTCATTAAAGACTTTGCAAAAGTTACAAAACCATTTACCAACTGTCTAAAGAAGGATGTAAAAATTGATATAAATAAGCCGGAATATATTGAATGTTTTGAAAGATGTAAGAACATGTTGTGCAATGAACCCATTTTACAATATCCAGATTTTGAGAAAGAATTTACCTTAAAAACGGATGCAAGTAATTTTGCAATTGGAGCGATTTTGAGTCAAAATGTAAAAGGAGCAGATTTACCAATAGCCTACGCAAGCAGAACTTTAAATAAGAGCGAAACGAATTACTCAGCAATAGAAAAAGAATTACTAGCGATTGTTTGGGCAACTAAATATTTTAGACCCTATCTGTTCGGAAGAAAGTTCAAAATCTATACTGACCATAAACCCTTACAATGGTTATTTTCAGTGAAAGAACCCAACTCTAAGTTATTAAGATGGCGTTTGAAACTAGAAGAATTTGACTATGAAATTAAATATAAGAAAGGAAAAACTAACCAAAATGCAGACGCACTTTCCCGAATTCAATTAAATATAACTCAGAAGAAAATAACTAATGTTGACAAAATTGACCCAGATTTAGAAAGACCAAGTAATGAACTAATCGGATCATATTTCCCGGAATTTGATGACGTAGAATCAATGGTAGTAAACCTGGATGAGGAAGACGACACGGACCAGACCATTCACTCTAATTATGAAGGAAACACTCAAATAGAAATTCCAATATCAGATGAACCCGTAAACTTCGGCAAGAATCAAATTATACTTTCCCTAGTTAAACGAAATCCAGAAAAAACAAAAATTCAAAACTATTCGGAATAACAAAAATTAGATTTATTGTAGAAATATCAGAAAACAATTTTGAAGAAGATTTAGTAAACTTTGTAAAGGAATATCTCGTACCAAATGTTAAATATAATCTATATTTTGAAAACGATTTTTATGAGAGATTTACAGCATGTGTAATGAAAAACTTTAAGAGTTCACAACTAAATTTAGTCAAATGTAATGAAAAATTATTAGATGTAACCAATCCTGAAGAAACTGAAGAGATTGTAAGTAACTACCATGTCAGTAAAACCAATCATAGAGGTATTACCGAAACTTATAATCAGATCAAAAGGAAATATTATTGGCCAAATATTAGGAACAGTGTTCAAGAGTTTATTAACAATTGTGAAATATGTTTACAAACAAAATATGAAAGAGTTCCCATAAAAACAGAACTATCTCTTACGCCCACAGCTTCTAGACCTTTAGAGATAATAGCAATAGACACGGTGACATTTGATAAAGCAAAGTTTGTAACCGTAGTAGATACGTTCTCTAAACACGTGCAGCTGTATAGAATAGCTAGTCAGCATGCTACAGAGATAAGTGACAAGCTGATAGACTACTTCGTAGAATGTGGTGTACCGGACGTTATCATCTCTGACAACGGTACAGAATTTAATAATAAAGTAATTAAGGAACTTATGGAATTGCATAAAATAAAAATTCATTTTATAAGTACCCAGCACCCCCAATCGAATGGTATTTGTGAACGTGTTCACTCCACATTAGTTGAACATATCAGATTACTAAACAATCAACCAGAGTTTAAAAATGACACAATTACAAAGAAAATGAAATACGCCGTAATAGCCTATAATAACACCATTCATTCTGTCACAAAACTAACACCTGTTGAGATACTATATGGACACGTTAATTCAAATTCAATTTTTGATGTAAATCCAGAAAACAAAATTATGAATGACTATGTAAATTCTCATAAAGAAAAAACGAAGAAGTTATACGAAAACATAAGAGAGATAAGCCTTAAGCTTAAAGAAAGAATTCAAGAAAAACGAAATGTAAACAAGGAACCACTTCCGGAAATTCCACAGGAAGTCTATGTAAAAACTGTTCAAAAACAGGGTAAGACCAAAAATAAATATAATAAAGAAGAAGTTATATCCATCGACCCGGAAAGGAAAACAGCCGAAATAAAAACAAGACATTTTAATACAAAAGGAAAAATACACTTGTCAAATATTAAGAGGCCCAGGAAAAAGAAGAAAACCTCTCATTCCAAACCTTTTACGTGTGTTCCAGGTCCATCACGCTGTACACAGCAACCGCAGTAGAAATCAAAGACATCTCAAAAAATGTAGGAGTGATCCCAATAGACCTTGGCATTGCAAAACTCCAAACATCCTACCATACCTTTGTACACAACTTTAACCTTGAAAAATTTATATCCCAACTTTATAATATAGGAAATTACTATGACCATGTGTTAATCCATTTTAATGAAAACTGTAAAGCTTGTAGTTTGAATATGTATAATAGAGAAGTATCAGAGAGTAAGAATAAAATAAGAGACATGTTAAATTACTTTAAGTATATTAATCATACAAAGAGTGTTATAGAAGAAAAATTAGAAATAATTATGTTAAAAGATGTCAGAAGTAAAAGAGGCATTTTTAATGGTTTAGGATCAATTGTAAAATTTATCACAGGTAATCTAGATGCCTATGATGGTGAAAAATATGAAAGAATATTGACTGATTTAAAGAATAACCAAAGTAATGTGTTAGATCAACTGGATAATCAATATTCGATTAATGTAAATATAATTGATGAATTCAATAAAACAATAAATGTAATTGAAGAAAACTTTCAAGAATTAAAAGTTAAAATGCTAGTTGTATACCAAAAAATCAATGAACAATTTGAAATTGAACAATTTAGAAATATACTAAATCAATTAAATATTGTGTACAATATAATGTTACATCTGATGCAAGATATAGAAAATTCTCTAACTTTTTGTAAATTAGGAACGCTACATCCAAGTGTAATATCTGCACAGGAACTGTTTGAGGAAATAAACAAAATTAAGAGTTATTATAAAGGTAAATTACCTATAGAACCTAGTTTAAATAATATTTGGGAAATTGAAAACTTACTAGAGATTAATTGTAATATTAATTCTAAAGAAATTGTATATTTTATTAATTTACCTATTGTGGAACCAATTGATTATACTTTGTATAAACTAACCTCTGTACCTACATTATTTGAATCAAATTATGTAACCATTATACCTAGAGTAAGATATGTTTTAGTTCATAAAACCATGTCTAATAAAATTGTAATGTTAGGTTTAAAAGATAAGTGTAATAGTAAGATCCACAATGCCCAAATATGCTCGTTTTCCCAAATTACTCACCATGAACTTATATGTGAAAATTCTATAATAAACTTTGGAACCCCTAGTAAGTGTAAATAATTATGTGAACTTGGAAATTAGTGAAAACATTATTAACTGGATACCAGAAATTGAACAATATCTGATTATCTTTCCTGAAAAAGAAGTTTTAAAAGTTATAAGTGCTAAAGAAACTAATGAAATGTCTTTAAATGGAATCTTTTTATTAAACATTAATAACAATAACGATGTTGTTGAATATAATAATCAAATACTCTTGCATTCTTCCAGTACTAATACAGGGCATCCTAGAATACTAGATGCTACAGACTTTGTGTTACAGGTAGATCAGCAGCCAGATATTTCCATCAATTTACATAAACTGGACTTAAACCAAATAAATTTGAATAAAATATCAAAGGTAAACAAAATGGTAGAATTGACTACAAACTTTAGTGTATGGACAATAATACTATATTGCATTGTAATTACTGTTATGTTATACGCAACATACAAGTATACCAAGAAAATGTATTCGACTTCGAGTCAGCCAACACCTCAGCCACAGCAGAGATCTCGGCATATCCCCGAAGTTCTATTTAGGGATGGAGGAGTTATATCCACAAATAACGCCTAGTTTATATAAATAATGTTAACGTTTACTGTATGTTAGCTGAGTAAGCATTCTTTAGATGTAGAGGCTTAGAGCCTTAGTCGTAGTCAGAAGCTCGCTCCGTGAACATCTACAAGTACATTAGTAGTTTACGTATTATTTGTTATAAATAGTTTAGTATAATAAATTGTTTGTAATAAAGAAAAAGGATTTTTATTAAATAGGTACAAGTATAATATTTGTTTTTTAAAAATCCAAACGCCTCAACACGAGACGTAACTTATATAAATAATAATTATATATACAAAAATGTTATATATTTTTGAAAAAGAAGTATATATTGAAAAATAAAAAAATTGTGACATTTTATAAACCCCAAAATCTGGGTCTTCAAATTGTTCAACAATTTCATCCTCTGAATCCAAATCAAAAATGGGATCAAGTATATTTTCATAACATACAATGCTTGAATTATTAGCAGGCCTAGTTGTACTTCATGCTTCAATAAAACTACTTTCTAAATCGTCATCACTAGAATCGCTTTCCGATAACATATCACGTATCATGTCTCTTGTTTTAGAACCCATTTTAGAGAGCAAAGCACAAATAAACACCCATTAAACTTAATTTATAACAATAACAATGTATAATAATAATCTACAACACATAGATAACTTCAAAAGAAATATTTATATTTGTGTAAACAAAGCGTCTAGTAAGCCAACATAACCATAAACAGCTGTTCCAATATTCAATATATCAGCTGTAATATTCTAGATAAATAAGGAATAGTGGAATAAGGACAGCTGGAATTAAACTATAGACCTACTAAATCATTGCAAGCAAACGAAACCCGAGTATACACTTACTACGTATTAATAAAGAATTAAAAAGAGTGCCCCGTGCTATTCTCGGGGTTCGGACAAATGCTATAAACGCTGCCCCGAGGTATACTCGGGTGTAGGCTTCAAAGTGTTAAAAGATTGAACTACTTTAAATTCCAGTGAGTTGGCAAAGTGCAATCTATTCAGATAACTTTCCTCTTCTGCGTTCTTTTACTAATTTGTGAAGGTGTTGTTTCTCTTCACACTGTCCAGAACACTTCAAAAGATTTGAACAACTTTAAATTCCGGTGAGTTGGCAAAGTGAAATCTATTCAGATAACTTTCCTCTTCTGCGTTCTTTTACTAATTTGTGAAGGTGTTGTTTTTCTTCAAACTGTCCAGAACACTTCAAAAGATTGAACAACTTTAAATTCCAGTGAGTTAGCAAGGTCAAATCTATTCAGATAACTATCCATCACTAAATTCCCAATTTTAATTCTCGCTCTAAAAGTCTGACTCGGTCTACTTATATTTTTGTATGTGATTAAATCGTTTAGTGTTTTATTTTTTTGAAAATCTGATGTCCAGAATTTTGTTGATTCCAGTTCCTTATATACAAAGGTATTTATTTTTTTGCAATACAACTTTTAAACGACTGTACTGGTGGAAGTATCGGTCCAAATTTAGATTCCATTCATTGTATTTCATCGACAATATCATTTCCTAGTATGTCACAATGGCTAGAAACCCATTGAAGAGTGATTTTTTTTTTATAGTTGAAGCAGATGGAACATTTTTTTTTTTTAAGTCCTAAATTAATAATAATCTGTAGGGTCACACTTTATAAAATTGCTTTAAGAATACAAATCTACACATACTCCAAAGTTAGATATAGATACAGATCATCTGATATTGCAAATAATTCTGTGTATACAGAGGCTGAGGTGATGTAATATTTTTCTTCGGTCTTACAGTTATAGTTTTTCCGGTATATAGTTTCCAGCACTAGCTAGGTCATCACTCAGACATAGTAAACCAACAACAGGGTTCCTACAGAATTTTGGTAATTATTTCCCTGATTTTCCTCAACTTCCCCGACCAACTCGCAGCATATTTTGAAACTATTTTGTAACAACATTTGCATTATATTTTGGTAACATAATTTCTATTGCAAACATTTCTGCCTCCTCCTGTCCAGTCAAAATTTTTGCATCACCATCATTATATACAAGTATACAGTATATTACAAATAGATTTAATTTAAAAGTAGCATTTTGTTTGCTAAGTGGTAAGTGCAAGTTAATTAGTATACTTAAAATTAAAACTAATATGATTAAACAAATAAAAGAGCACTGTGGCGACAAAATCACACCGATTTAAATAAAAATCACACTACTCAGTCTTTAGTAGTGTTAAAACCCTCTGAGGATGATGACCATGTCATCGAAATGTACATAAGGGTAACGTATTAAACATAACTTACAATTTAGTTGTTTAGTTATTGTTTTTGTTCCTTGTTTTGTGGTTCGGGTTTTTATTTAAATCAGTGTAAAACTAATATGAACAATTTCCTCAGAATAAAGTGTTAAATATTGACAGGAATCAGTGCATGTTCAATGTTTAAATTCCCTGAGTCTATTTAACTGATCTTTCACCACAATCCCTATAACCAGCAGCCTCACTCATCCTAAAATTCAAGTTTAAAATTTTACCAGAACCAACTAAGCCCACTTGAATATAAAAAATAGAGAGTACCTTAAACGTAGGCTTAAAATATTCTTCAATAAAGGAATATAGTTGGGATTTTTTAGTACTTTTAAAATACTGCCGGAAATATCTTCATGAAAAAAATGGGGGGAAAACTGCTTTAACAGCTATTTAAGTCTTCTCAATTGCATCATATGGATGGGACTCGATGATGAAACAATTTTCTCTGATTTTATTACAAGGTATCTGACTTTCCCTGACTATTGTTCACTTCCCTGACAGTAGGGACCCTTATCTGTATAGATGTTCTATATATTTTTTTCTATTGTACGAAGGGTCGCTTGATAAGGAAATTTTCGATTCTCAGTTTTCATAACATCTTCTGTTACAGATACAGTCATTTAGTGGAGCCCATGCCCTTTCAAATTATAGTTCACAAAAAGTTTTCCCTTCCAATGAGGTAAAATCTGCAGAAGAAAAAACAAAGGAAATGTTTTGTCAGAGCACATACCACACAAGGTGTACAAGGGAGAAAGACACCTTCTATGAATGCAAAATCTGTGAAGCTGCGCTGTACGTCTACTATCATCACGAGGGCTGTGTAATAATTATGTGTTATACATATTGAAAAGATTGTAACTAATGCAATACATTTTACCTAGGCACATTGTTATTCTTGAAACAAATAATATAAAAATTACAAAATAAAAAAATGTATTTTTTTAAATATTTGTAAGTTTTCATTTTAAAATGGATTTTAACATTTTTTCTAATTATTTTTAATGTATAAATAAAGTTTTGTTATAATTTGAAAAATGTTTTCTTACTCTATGGTTTTGTTAGGAATCCCATCTGTACTACTATAACTAGCAGCAAAAAGGACGTCGTGAGATGTCCGTAATCCTCAATAGGTTAAAAGATCTTGCTTAGATAAGAAAATGGCGTAAAGAAAAAATACGATAAACGTACCCATAATGATGACCAAAAAACTGTACACCTAATTTTGTTATTGTTATCATTTGGTTAAGGCACTTACATTGAATAAGTTAATTTTTCCTTAGTTTTGGACCTTTGCAAAGTTAGTGACCTATACAGAGAACAGGATCGAAGGGAAGTAATGGTCCAAAAGAAACTGGATGATAATGGACCTAATTTTTAGCAAACATTCAATACTAGCCCAATCTTACCTTTATTATTGCAAATTGGCTCCCAACATGGGCCTGATAAAGCTAATAAGTCATTTGCAACGACAATAACATTTCATCGTCGATTTTTCAAACTAAAATAAATCAATCTTACGCCTTAGACTTGATTTTCTAAAGTTTTGTAGGCATTCAGAAACAGTTATCACATTTTTAGAAAGCTGAGGGAATGTTCTTTGTCATGTATGTTTGTAATTTAAATTATTCAGTTGGAAGCTCGAAAAAGAGTAACATTTTTGTTACATTCAGAAATACAATAACAAAAACACAGATTATTTTTTTTTTTAGGCGAAAAACCTGGTTGGTTATCATCGCCTAACAAAAACACTGATAAAAGTTTTGAAGTTGGCTGCCATTTTTATTTTAGTACCACATATTTTACATTCCAAGTAGGCCTACATCATAAATAAGCACAACAATTGAAAGAAGGTTTCCCAATAGTTAATGTTTTCTCTGAGATTAATAGTTCAAGAGATCCGAATGGTGGCAAAGTCATTATAAAAACACTCTGCATAATGACTTTAAATTTTACTTAAAAATAAGAGTTGATTCAAAAAAGTGGAGCATTATATTTTTGAACACAGATATTTTTGCCATTAAGTAAAGAAATATAAAAAACAGAATAAAAAAACATTAGACATACACAGGTAAACATCTGAAATGCAATATCAACAAGAATCAAATTACAGCAGCTATAACAATAAAAACAAATTACTTGCAACCAAGAATATAGTCTCCTCTTTAATTCTTTTAGCGCAAGTCTTTCAACATAGTTTAGTAATTTATTAAATACTAGCTGACCCAGCGAAACAGTCACATTCTAACTTACTTAAATCCCACTTAATTAAAGTACACACCGTATATTTAGTATCGTATAGTGCGTATACTGTACGATACTACATATACAATTAATTAAAAAATAGCAATGTAGTGGCGTAACGGCAGCCCTCCAGCTGGATATTGTTACCATCAGTGTTGCCAACGCCAGGAAAATATCCCTACAACTTACTTGATCTTACATCACTATTACTTTCGGATTCTTTATTTCTTTTTTTTTGTACAATTGTATTTTGTATATTTTTCCGGTGTAGCGGTTAAGGAAAGCTTTAAAATTATGCCTCCTTCATGTAATTGGATGATGTATTAAGGAAGTTATGGCGTACTGACAAAAAACTGACCTTGAGAAATAATATATGTGATTCTATTATTCTTAGTTTTATCGAGTCACACAAATAACGGCAAAGTTAATTACAATATATTCTTTAAATATTGTTTCTAACAACTTAGCTATTCACACAGTTATAAACATACCTTAATAACCTGTCCACGAATGGGGATAACGTTCTGGTCATTACAAAGATATCTCGCCTCCAGTCCACAACAGTTCACCAAGACGTCAAACTCGCCTTGCAGCTGGCCTAAACGATCAATGGTCTGTTTCCTTATACGACCTCCTTGATTTACAAACCTACAAATTAATCATACTATCAATAGACAATAAAATCTACAATACAAGGTAGAGTTGGCACCCCAGTTGGCGGAACGCTCTACTACTCTTTCCGCCTGCCAACTGCGTACTGTCCTGCATGAAGACATTGTTTCACAACCACTGTCTCTGAATATTCTTATAAAACTGTCTGTTACAATATCAATTTATACCTAATTTATACCCATGAATAGTTTTTCGTACTACAACCATATTTTTTAATATCAAAAACGAAATCGTATA
>JAGFPH010004232.1:24119-66280 GCA_018207615.1 Philaenus spumarius
GATTGGTATTTTCTTTTGAAATCTTGTATATTGTAAGATACAGAGCTTTAAAATGACAAGTTATGTAGAATGGATAATCCATGTTACTCACATATGATATTAACATATCTTTAATTTCTTTATTTGTAAATATAATTATTAGCAATTAATTTATTCATTTTCAAGAATAATAATCATTTACATTATTATTTTAATTTTCACCCGAATAAAACTTTTCACGACTGATACATTTTTTTTCAAAACCAGTAATTATATTTTATAATAAAGTTTGTAGAATTAGGCCTAATATTTCATATACAATAATATTGAGTTTAGACATTGTTACTAAAAATGTATATCATGTACTTTTTTTGTTAACAAATCCACTGAATTGTTAGAAAAGTCTATAAGCCTAACCTAAAATATTCCAGAAAATATATTTCCATTGTTTACGGCTTTAGTTCTTTGAAATTGCTACCAAAACACAAAGAAAATTTAATCATTTTATTATATAAGTGCTAATAATTATATTTACTTGTCTAAAGAAATAAAGTAAAACATAATTTTATTCTAGTTTAAAATCATTTATTTCTGAACTCATGTACAATTTATTTTTCACGATCAACATTGCAGTTGTTGTTACCAGTAAGTGGTTAACCCTTTCAGGCAGCATTGACATTTAAATAGATTTTGAGCTTTAACTACTTTATTTTATTAGAGGAGGAGTTTGTAGTAAAGAAGAGAACAATAACTAGGCCAATCTGTCAAATAAAAAGCGGTGGTCATTAGTGTTGGCTATCTGACTTGAGAGCACTTTAAGGCAAGTGTATCTTTCGATCCAATCGAGAAGTAAGGTTTGGACAGCAGCGGTGGCCAACTGACCACACAGGGTTAACTTTTTTCGAAGCAAATTCTGTATTCTATGTATAAACAACTTAACACTTTTCCATATATAAATTGGGTTCAATAAGCATTAAATATATGATTACTAAGAATGATGGGTATTTTTAACCTGTGTACAAATTTAAGATTAAAAGTTTTAAAATTTTTAATTAAGAATTTATTGAAATTATGCCTTTTTTTTAAACCACAAATCTTTTCAACCTTATAACAACTATAATTATTAATGTTTTTTTTATGATTTAATAGCTAGTTGCATCTTTTGAAAAAGAAATTGTGAACTAGAATAGCTTCAACAGTTGTATATTTAACCTATTAAAAATAGTGTCAGTTCAATTAATTACTTTTGAGGTTATACAGTTTATTTTGTAGCCTATTTGTCATAATTTAAAATTAGGTTAATATACTGTATGTTGTAACAATAGATGTGTCTAAATAGACACATGCCACTATGATAAAAATGAGAGCATTCTTTTAATTAAACGAATGTAAAGTTTATTAAGGAGTGATATTTTTAAAAGCACTAGCACATTGTTCTGCCTCACTCAGTAAAACACTAAACACAGTATTGTTGTCGAACGACAGTTTCTAAATTTCAAATAAATTAAATAGGGAGTTTTTTTTTTTTAAATTAAATTACCACAATGTTATAATTTATTTATTTAGAAATGTGTTTTCCCAGAATTAATGTTGGCTATGCAAATTTAAGTTTTAAAGGAATTTTTGTAGTTTTAAAGTTTGCTAATTGTTTTTACACATAAAACATTTTAATACATACCAAACTGTAAATTTGCTGCCATGTTTTTAAATTACAGAGCTTAAACTAACAATAAGATGTATACAGGTGTGACAATACATGAAGAATCGATTTGTAATAGATATTTTGTATAAAACTAAACTTTTGCAAAGTTCGTGCGATTCGTACGCTGATTCTGTGATATGTTTCTTGTACTGTATTTGGAGGTTATTTAATAAACGCAAGCGTTTAAAGGACACAACATTTTTTAAACTAGTTTTGGAATAAGAAATTTTTCAATTTCTGTTTTTGAATATAAAATTCAAACTACATTAAAATTTATATTTAAAATTGAATGTATGCACTAGTATTAATATCAGAATGTTGTTGTAGTAGTTGTGTGTTTTAGGAAATTTAATTTGTTTTTAAATTTAAACATTTTTTTCTCCAATCAACAAATTTTGTTAAATAAATTATTTGGTATAAATAAATCATAAATAATTATGTATACTGTTATAAATATTATTTAGGAATAGTGCACAAAAGAAGTCAGTTGAAACCGATAGAGTAAACATGGTGTCGAAAAGTCAAAAGTAGCCTGGTGAAAATTTGCTTTGCAAAGAAAGCCCCTGGTAAAAGCTGTTTAACTACCACAGAAATTAACTAACAAATA
Source organism: Philaenus spumarius (assembly GCA_018207615.1). Taxonomy (NCBI): domain Eukaryota; kingdom Metazoa; phylum Arthropoda; class Insecta; order Hemiptera; family Aphrophoridae; genus Philaenus; species Philaenus spumarius. Next base: position 26,408 of record JAGFPH010004232.1, read on the forward strand.
ATTTAGGCTAGGCTATTGTACTAGGTCAAATTTAACAGAAACTATCTAGAGTGTAATCGTAATGACTAATACAGTATTTATTTCGAATTTCATTATTTTGTTTGTTACAACTTTTACAAACTTACCTTATATTGGATTCAAACACTTAAATAAATACCCAGAAATGAAACAAACTTTGAAAAAACAAGTATTACATTTGAAATAATGAGATCTTTTAAGTATATTTAAATCAGACATTTTAACTTAGCCAGTAAATCTATGTTAAAACGCCGATAAATTAACCAGTTTTTACAATCGAGACTTATGTAAATAGAAAATTTTCAAAAGTAAACATTATGCTAACTTCTCACAAATATATTTAAACTACAGTAGAGCGTCGATTATCCGAACTAATTTGGACCGAGGGGGTTCGGATAATCAATTTGTTCGGATAATTCAATTCACTGTGTACTTGCTAGTGACTGGCGGCAATAGGCTATGCGTGTCAAAAACTTTAAATTCAGAATTGTGTGCAGTACTGTACTTATTTATTTTTATTATACTTCACCGAAAAGAGCTGTTTCCTATACCTGTTCATAGGCACTGTCCTTATTTTCATGCACTACACTGTAAATTGACCGTGCACCAGCTGATTTTACACACAAGAATATGTACAGTAAACGTATCAGTTTTATGTAAACAGCTGATTGATTTTGTCAATGGAAATGTATCAGAAAAATCGAACAAGTTTTAATTGTTTTTTTTTTTTATAATAAGATGTTTTGATTAATAGTACTGTATGTTACTTTTTGGTGCAGCCTAGTATATTGAAAAATATTTAATAAAGTTTTCCCGTGCTTGCATGAAAATCCCGCATTCGGCTGCGCTTTGCGCCGGAACTATCATGCTCGCACGGAAAAACCTTATTTACCGGGCTTGTAATGTAATATACTATTACAGTACATTTCCACGTTTGGATGATTGACGTTTCCGGATAACTGACGTTCGGATAATCAACACTCTACTGTATACACATTCTATTTTGACACAACTTGTTACAAATATTCAAAAAGTAGCCTATATCAAATTAATTTGTATTAAAATAGATATCATACCTACCCTAATTCTTACATTTGACACTGCTGTAATCACTGATTAATTTCATACTATCGACAAAACGTCATCAAATTAATACAATATGCTTTTTTTGAATTTATTTTTAAAAAATTATTAATTTTTTTTAGTTCTGACCATTTACATAATTTTTTTAGCCTTGTAGAGTGTCCTATTTTTTACATTTAAACAATAACAATTTGCTTTTGGCAGCACACTCTACTTTTTAGATATCGTCGTTTACTTTTAAATTTGAAGATTTATAAAATTATAGTTAACCCACAAAATAATATTAGCCCAACCTTGTATAAAGAGGGTTTTTTATAAATTTATAAATATTGTTTAGTTAAGAGAACTATTTAAATTGATAGGGAAGAGCTGGTTGTATTTTTAAACATGATAATTTTAGTAAGTTTTCATATTTAATCTTTTTATCGAGTTCAATAAAAACAACTGTATTTTTCTGGTTTAATTAAAAGCACATCACTGGCTCAAACCTTATGTTAGAACAACAAGTGACCTGTTGTGCAATGCAACAAATCTGATAATTTCTTGCCTAATTTTTGTGAATCATTTTTAAATATTTTAATGTGTTATAAAACCTTTTCTGAATAATAAAAAAAAAAAATATTGATTTTGATAGTCTGTAAACCATTCCCATGTGGGTTCACTTTGAGGCAATCCACAGGTTTACTGCTAGAAATGTACAGTTCGTGATGCCTTAATTTACAACCATTTTGTGAAATAAATACAGTAAAACCAGAAATATGAAGTTTCAGATAATCTGTGATTCTCTAATTGCGAAAAACATTTTTTTATTAAAGGAATTATTATAATTTAGAGCAAACAGAACATCTGTAATATTTTGACATTGGGAACTAAATTTACTTGATAATGTGATGTGCCAGTGTATAATATGTATGTGTGATGTGCTATTTCATATAGTATAACTGCAATGTTCTTTGGAACATTCACATATGAAAGAAGGCTTATTTAAGCTATTCTTAACTTTCCTAAGGATTATTTCAAGGTGGATTTGATATTGTATCATAGAAAGAATGTCTTATTCTCTGTACTCTTGGCAATTGTTGTCATCAACTTGCAGTTACTCTTACAGCCATTTTCCAGTTTAGTGAACAAGAGTGTCAATCCCTAATCCAGTAGATGAAGCATTTAAAATTGTTATTAATGTGCAAACTATGGCTATGTTTTGCTTGCCAATTCTTAACTACTTTTAAGTACTTTTAAAACTCTGTATAAATTTCAATCCATATCATAGATCAAAATTCAGTGAACTTCTGCAGAAGCAATTATATCAATCGTATTACAATGCTCTAAAGCAGGGCTGTCCAACTATGAGTGGCCAAAGGGCCGTTGTAAATAAAATTGCAGTTGTGAGGGCTACATCATAAAATACTTCATGTGGAACTTTATTGGTGATTTATAATAGGTACAAAACGTGTGTGTTTAATTATTTGTACTTATTTAAAAAAATAACAAATTTAAAAAACTAAAAATTTGGGGATGGTTTTTACTAACCAGTGTTTCAATATTAATATTTGTTGTTGACAAACGAAGCAACTGAGTGATTTATCAGACAGGGAACACCAATATTTTTACTTTATAAATTACATGTTCGAAAAGCTGCTTTCACAAAGATACATGCTTCCCAGCATTGAACCCATTATAAGGTCTAAGTTGCAAAGATTAATAGTAAGTCCTTTGTTTTCCTTTTCTGTCAAGACATATTTCACTTTAAAAACCTTAATTTCATCGTTGCTGTAGGATTGACCTGCTTGAGTACATTTTCGTTTTTATGCATATTTCTATGTGTTTTGCTTACAGGCCGCAAAAGTGTTGTTGCAGGCCCCTGCTCTAGAGGACGACCCGATACATTTACTGCATATTTTTTTCAATAATCAGAATTTATCAGAGTCCAAGCAAGGCTCAGTGTTTATTAGTTCCAATCTTAGGGGTTGTACTGTAGTTTATTAAAAAAAATTGAATACACCAAATATTTGTTTAAGAACATTTTATCGTATGTAGCACCCACTTTATTTAACAAAGTGAGAAATTAAAAACTACATAAATTATGAATTAGTTAAACTACCCTTAGTCCTATTTACATTTCAATGATTTAAGGTCATATTCAGAAGATTGTTCACTACTTAACTATTTTTCAGTTAGTTTTTCAGTGACATTTTTTACATTTTTTTTTTAAATTTCAACTGTTAAATTGCAGGACAAACTATTTATTTACAATTTTCTAAGTTATAGGTATTTGGATCTTTTGCACTACAACCTAACTTACCAACTCTCTAATAAGTATTCATGTTTAGCTAATAAAGTCTGTTAGGTTATTAAGTACATCTTCCACAACAACCAAAGCAATAAATTGTAAACATTTGTATGGCTGCTACTTAAATCAAATATTACAAATGTTAAGATCAAAGAGTTAATAGAAAGAATTGGAATTATTAAATAACAAATCTGACAGATTGTGATGGTTTGAATACCAGACATGGTGTTTCTTTTTGTTTACATTTTTAAAAGTATTTTACTGCTTACAACATTCTTTAATTAAGCATTGTTTCCTCAATGTTTTTGTAGTTCTAGTTCATGCATGATATTTCCAGATATTTCAGTTATCTAGGAAATATTCTGTGATGAAAACGTTGCTGAAATATTCAACTAATTTAACGATTGAAAAACTTTACCAAACTGCTCTGTTTGTCGTTGACTTTAACTCACAAGGTTAAAACATCTGAAAATAAATTAAAAGAATTATGCAACATACTCCAAAATGTGTATATTATTCATTACTCCAATTAGTATTACGTTGCAGCAAAAGATGACCAAGTTGATTGAAATAACATTAGTGAATTAGAGGAACTGGTAGAATATGAGAATGGAATGAGGGGAGCAAAGAGTGAAACAAAAATAACAAATCTCTTTTAAAGATATTCTAGGAATATTTAACTTAAGCTGATTTTAAACACCCAAAATGAACAATAAATGATTTATTTACCTTAATTTTCTTAAAAATTATTTCTAATTATTAAGTATCAATGCAGGCAAGTTTTTTTGCCAATTTTAAAATTTCATAAATTGGCAGTGTTTTTACCAAAATGATTTTTGCATTGTAAAATTTTTTATTTTATTTGAAATGTTTTAAAAAGTACAGCTTTGTACCGTACAATACAATATTTAAGATCAATGTATTGATTAAATTAATAATAATTCAGTAGAATTTCAAAATATCTAAACAAATTTTAATAGAGTGATAGAAAATACTAAATATAATAAGAAACCATTCGACCCGAATAAAAATAAATAGTAAATCGAATAGATAGTAAATTGGACCTGAACAATGCGGACTTCGATTAATCCAGGCAGCCCAATATTCATAATATAATTCATAAAAAACTGTCTGGGAGCTAGTATGGCTTATAAAATGGTTTCGGTACATATAATAGAATGTACTCCACCGATGTACTTTAGTAGCTTAACTTTACTTGAAAAAATCTAATTGTACTACAATTTTTAAAAAAATGTACTTTTTAACACTACCTGCTTTTTAAGTAAAGAAATGAATAAAATTCAACTTGGGTACACTTGTTCCCTCATCAACTCCCATAAAAGTGAGTGTACGAATATACATGAGTACATAATAAAAGCGTAGTGCATGCGCCTGGTTGTATTATTTAATTTAATCATTCGGTCTTGTCGTTGCTATTTTAATAGAATCTATAAAGTTTGATCTTCTGTTAATTTACAAATAGCTCTTGACAGAATGAAAACTTAAATGAATTGTAAAGTGAGCTATAAATAGGTTTTACCTAGAATTACTATTTGATATTTTTAGGGTTAAAATCATTGATTTTAAAATGTACAAACTTTTGTTTTGTTTCCCAAAATTTATTTTAGGTCTTTGATCAAAATGTTCAGTGTGACACATTTTCTGTCATGTCTGTTTCCTGATGCAGAATTATAAGATGAATAAATCAAACAATACAAGCATGCACTATACTCTTGTTCATTGTGAAGTATTAGGCGCTATATAGGCTTACTTCTTATAATTATTAATCAGCCTGTTTTTTTTTCACGGGGGCTTGCTAGTTATTTCATAAATTACCAATATTTATAACAGAAAAAATTCTTAAAACCTATTGAATTATCTTTCCTAAATAATTATTTTTCATTTATAGTATTACATTAAACATTACTTGTACAAACCATGTGTACAATAAAATTTTATATTGTTTTTTTTTTTAACGTTATGCAGTTGACGCAGGATTTTGCGGAAAAAAATTTAAATTCTCAAAAATGTTGCCTCATTTATAGAAGCATTACAGTAATAAAATGTATTTCTTAAGTAAATGTGAACCTGGTTTTCAAATCAGTTTGTTGACCTACTTTTGAAACTTGTGTAAATGGATAATGGCCAGAACAAAATAAATATAGTTAATATTACAACTTAAAAAAAGAAAAGGTTTATAGGCTAGTCACGTTTTACAATGAATTTTGACAGCATTTAGAAGTAAATTGTATTTCTCGGCACAAAGCCCACACTTTAATCAAAATATTAAAATTCAAACTAAATAAAATCCTTTAGTTAGATAAAAACAAGACTACAACACCAATAAAAACACTTAATCACTATATTTAGACCTTTTAGCATTAACTGTGTACTATATTAGCCACTATTGTATGATAAACTACTGTTAATAGATAACATAACCAAGACAATGTAGATTGTTCAGTCAGGCTTGGGCGTATATTTGGGACCATTTGTATGAAATGTTATCACTTTGGTTCCGTAAAAAATAAATAACAAATTTGGTGCATATATTATTCTGCCCAAATTGGTGAACGAAAATGAAACCAGATGATTCAAGTGAAAAAAAAAAAACAGAAACTTGAAAAGAAAGCAATAGGGTTTACGTATGTTTAGAAATAAAGTAGATAGCATGTTTGTATTATCAAACCTGATTCTGATTTGTACATTGTTTAGTCTAAATAAATAAAAATACATAGTAAAATACGTCCTACTAAAGTGCACAAAGAAGTCTGTTAAGTTGGAATCAATAACATGAGGGCGTAACATTGACTACTAATCCCTGGTATTCTTGAACAATTTGTATTAAAGGACCTTGATAAAGCAGTTTTTTAAGGATAAAGGAGTCTCTGCTCCTCTGTGACCAAAAAGGGGATTTATTGTGGAATATTACATTATTAGTGTTTGTCCCAGATCCTACCCATGTTATTTATAAGGCTAACTTGAATCTTGAGATCCACACTGCAAAACTTCGCAGGAACCATAAACATTCTTCTAAATTCCTTATACTTCCTGCAAGCACGTGCTTTACACTTATACAGTGTTTTGCTGATTCACTTTCACGACAGCAGAACTGACAGGAATCTTCCGCAACCACCCCTATTTTCTTGAGGTAGCATCTAACCGTATTGCCCCATAGGACACCTATCGGCTTTGGACCTGAGAAATCGAATTAACCTCTTTCCCTAAACCCAGGAGCTAAATTCCAACGGTGTGACCAAAATTGCTCCATCTAGGCTTCAACTACATTTCTAAGGCTTATCACAGAATGGTCCTGGACCGACGGTGGACGGGCAATCGTCCACCTCGTTACCTTATCTGTACAACTCGGTACCCAGTTTAGGGTAACATTGTTCACCCTCTAGACATTTCATTCACATTTTTTTAAACCAGCCTGAATTTTAAGATAGTAAGTGCCTAGATAAGATAAGATCAAGTGCCTTTAAAGTGTCAGAGAGAATGTATGTTCTGTTTTTACATATCTCTTTTTTTATATCTCGGACACAAAAGTCGATAGCTACAACCTCTACCTGAAAAATTGATATTGATCAAACAGTATACCATATGTTATCACAGTTTTCTCGTACATTATCACAACCAGCAACCAAGTGGTGGTCAGATTCCAATTGGTGGTTTTTAACCCTAAAAGAGTGGTCAAAATTATGAGCTTTTACGACACCATTGGATCCATCATGCAGTGTTGCTAGATCTCCAGGTTTGTATTTATTTTTCTCCAACAATCCCAAGACAGTCTGTTAATGCACCTAAAAGCCTCTTGAACAACTCAAATTAAAATTACTAGCACATAAAACTTTTTGAAAATTTTAATTCAAACAAATTGTTTAAAGTGTTTAAGAACTTTGCTGTCATAATTTTATATTAGAGCAGTGAGCACCTTTCTTGAACACATTTATCCTCTGATTGGCTTTTTCAGTGTTGAATCCTCAGTGTATCCCTCCCTCAATGGACTTCTTTGGTGCACTTTACAAGTATTTTTATTCACCTATAGCTTTTCTTTTCAGCTTTTCAACAAAATTGATATTGGACATCTTCTACCTTGTTCTTATTACACCAGAGCAACGACAATCGATGTGCTGTGGCCTCCAGTGACGGCGTTTCAGGTGCAAAAAATATATCTACAAGTTGTGTCCCTAGACTAAAATGGGCCGAAGTGAAGTAATTGTTACAAATGATTTAGAAAATGAAATATCAAGCAAGCGTTAATCATTTGAAAAATATTAGTTATAAACAATTTCGCATGACTTTGTGAATACCAGTAGTTTAATTTTGCATATAATGTTGCATTATTATTATTAGCGAATTTCCATAGGAAAAATGAGCTATTGCAGTGGCCCTTATGGTGAGACCCAAGGTCAGGAGTAGCAAATGAGCACCGATCATGGTCCCCAGAACACGTTTTGGGGTGTCATTAAAATTCATATATATATGTATATATATGTGTTCGCACTCTAGCGGCCGCATTTTAAGTCCGATTTGGTTCAAATTTGGTATACATGTTGGTTGTCTATGTCGCTCGGATGAGTTCGTTAGCCAAAAAAATCTAACAACCGGTAGTACGTTTTTTGACCGGAAGTAACTATTTTTTGAGATTTTGACTACGAGAATTAATTTTTTTTAGAGTTTTTTCTAAAAATATAAATGTAGGATGTTATTCTGCACATTTTGTTTTTTTTACGCGACCTTATAGCTCGCTTGGTTCCCCCAAAATCGATCAAAACGTAAAATACCATAAAAGTACCCGGTTCGAAGCCAAGTGCAAACTCGCGAAGCCACTAACAGCAAACAAATTCTACTAATATATTGCTTACACACAGACAGCTGTTCAACGCCTTCGTGAGTAGACCTATTTCCCAAATTGTTGGTTGAAACTCTAAAACATAGGCCTATAAACTTAATTTTGGAAATTTGCTCAACTCACGTCAGCGGTTCAGCTGCGTGGTCGAATTATTTATGTTTGAGGCTCCAATAAGTGCAGAATAATGAAACTAGTACCTGGGCGACCAAGCATCGCTCAGTATTTTTTTTTTTAGGAAAATGTATGTAAATACGAATTGCATACTGAATAAATATGAATATTTTTCGATCTTGCGTACATATGAACTGTTTATTTAAATATAAAAAAAACATAGTGTTAGTTCTAACATTTTATTCAACATTTTTTGCAGATATAAAACCTAGGGCATTCGAATCCTGATGTCAAAAAACCCCTATATGGAAATTTTCTTCAAAATCTTTATGGCCCCGATCCCCGAAATAAATTTATAAACAAATATACAAGAATTGCTCGTTTAATAAGATAAGATTATGTACTTTAAATTTTACTCGTATGTTATGCTGAATTTGTATTTCAATCTATTGATTTTTTAACTTTTTGAGGTTATTGTTTACATAATAAAATTATTAAGTTTCTCACTACCACAAGAAAATATTTTTAAAATCAATTAATGTGATAATTGCGTCATGGCAGCCATGTGTGTATTCATAATCTGTTGTTTTATTTTTTTTTTTAAATTGGACTAATTGTTTTCACTAGTTCTGTTTCAAAATAAGACTATGAATTAATTATGTGTAGAGGATAAGAGGGCTCAGTACACTCTACCCTCCAGTTAAAATAAATAAACTGTACCAGGAACTGGCACATACTTTCTCACAAACATATTTAAATTATTAAACAGATTCACTGTGACTTCATAATTGTAGGTGGAGTAGGAGAGGGGATATTAAAGTAGGAGATTAACTAATAAATATTATTATCTAGAGAGAAAACTGTTCAATCGATTTCAAATAAATTTGCTCCAGACATGTCATTTAGGCCTGTATAGATGCACGGTAAAAGGTATTGAAAAACCACCCCCTTTCCGGCCAAAAAACCTCCAAAAATCAGTTATTATTATTAGCTAAACGAGAATTTTTAGAAAGATGCGGTTTTTTAGATATGATAGGGTACATTAAGGGCTACAAATAAGCCAAATTTTATCAAAATCGTTAGAGCAATTTTTTTATAAAAAAATAATAACTGATTTTTTGGGGGTTTTTTGGCCAAAAAGGGGGTTGTTTTTCAAAAAATTTCAAAACCTTTTTTCGTGCATCTATACTGGCCTAAATGACATGTCTGGTGCAATTTTTTGAAAACGATTGAATAGTTTTCTCTCTAACTTTGTATACATACAGACAGACATTTTGTAAAAACCACTATTTTGAACTCAGGGGGTCCCAAAACAGATATTTCCACAAAAATCTCAACATCGATTTTTTTTTGCAATCACTATACTTTCTCTATACCATAGAATAGTGAGAAAGTAAAAATTGTAAACAAGGGATTATTATATTTTTGAAGTGTAAACTTAGTCGCACCTTGTCAAAAAATTGTGGGCGGTGAATCTGATTTTATATTATAGTTTACTTGGTAATACCTCTGAAATGGACATTGTGCTTCCTCATTTCGTAAGTTGTGTTAAAATAGTTTACTTGATAATATCTCTGAAATGGTGTACCGTGTGGGTCTATAACTGCAATAATTTAAAGATAAATTTCTTTTCGTTTTTGTTAATATCCTATGGTTGGGGTAGGTAGCAGGTTTCTTTGACATTGTCTCGACCGATGTCATGGCGGACGGATGCCTCTTCCAGCTTTGTGTGGACCTTCATTAGTTATGAAGTAGGCTGAATTTTATAATCATTTTACATTTCTGTTTTGTTGTTGATAATTATGCTAAAAGAATTATTGTATTTAAATCAAGTACTATTTGTTTATTTTGTATTTACACAGGGTTCACGTATAGACGTACAAGTTCTCGAATCTCTTCGAAGATCCTTTAAAAATTTATTTAAGTTGTTTCTTTGGTTTTTTTTTAATCTTTACATGTCGGTTGTGTATTTTGAATAGTGTTATTTCAAAGTGATAAAAATAAAGAGAAGGAAACAGCAACTTCACAACTTGTGGTTATTAGTAATAGTTCCTATAATAAACTCCACTGATAAAACCTTGTACCCCAGTGAAGTATTGGCAGTGGACAATACAACTAATACTGGAAATAAATTACTTATTTTTAATTCATGGTACAATGGACATTGTGCTTCCTCATTTGATAAATTGTGTTTTTATTCAATATTTTCTATACTTTTGAAGTGTAAATCAGAATATCAGATATCCGTCATAGTAGTTTACATAGTAGAAGTCCCATGTGGTCTTAAGCACACCTAGATTTTATATTTAACATTTGCAAATGCGAGAATACAAAGCATTATGTAAAAGTACTTCCGGCAGGCATATTCAAATCTCTAAATACCCGTATACTCAAAGGTGTCTAATCAGGATCGGAGCTAAGAATTTTACTGACAAAATAACAATCTCAGTTGGTTGAAATTTTTTTATTCTCAGTTAAACTTGGTTTTTCTTAACACATAGCCTACCGTACTCAATTTTAAAGTGTAGCTCTAGCTTAAAATGTTGGCATACATTCCTATTTCTTTAAAATAACATTTTCAGTAAAATAAAAGGTCATGAGATAGGCTTTGATTTTGTAAATATATTTGGAGTAAATTTATTTGAGTCTCAACATTTTCTTCCTGGCAGTTAAAATAATTTAAATTCGTTATTTGATAAAAAATGTATGCAATTTATCTGTATAATTTCTTATATTTTTCTGGTATGAATTAATGTAATATTTTTAGGCCAGTCGGTAAAGGTCAATTTAGACCAAAAGTACCAGTAATTTGCAATACGGCTGAATTTTTTTTTATAAGTACATTAAAGTATGTAGATTAACATAAAAAAAGTTTACCAGTCTATCGATTTCCCAAAGTCGAAAAAAAATCGATTATAATTTTTTTTTCGATTATCCTTAATATTTCGAGCTGGGATGAAGATAGAGGAAAATAAAAAATACCACCGTGTAGGGGAGGTATTTTTCAACAAAAAAGGTCATATGTATTTATTTCGTCCGAGCAATGGTTTGTCTGGAAAAAATTCGATAATGCAGGTATGTATTTTGCAGCAGGGGAAATCACTAAAAGGGGACATCTTATTCATATATGAAGCGTTGGCTCATTCTAAATTGGCCGAATTTTAATATATCGAATTGAAACTTGACATAGGAGTTAAAATATATATTTTAAACATTTATGCTGAGTCTCAGCTTGTTATCTTGAAAATTACCCGATCTAGAGCCACTTGACTTATTAATGGGTTTCTCGATTTTAGGAGTACCGGACCCACCAGTTCATTTTAAACAGCTCCAGTTTAGAAAATTTTCAAAATATCAACCTGAAAGTTTTTTTACAAGTTAAATATATAGATTCAAACAAGATCAAGGAGTATAAACCTTTTTTATTATTTACTTTTCAAAGCACAAGTAACTTAAAAAAGTATAATTTTAGATTTTTCATCAAAACGCTTGAGTTAATCGGCTGCAGATTAGTAAATTTTTTAAATATAGTTTTTAAAATAAGTGTAGTAAAAAACAATTGTGTTTTTAACTTCTGTACCAATTTTTAAATCGATATGTTCAAAAATGTCGAAAATAGAGTCGTTGAATCCAAAGGTGTTATAGTTAAAACGAGATAAGTAAAACAGAAGACCATTTTCAAGCGCCTCGTTTTTAAAAATAACATGAAAAAAATCGTTCATACTTACTAAGAATATTTATAATGGTGTACTCAACTTGTAAAACAAATTTTATGTTGATATTCCAAAAGTTGACGAAACTGGAATAGATTGAAATTAGTTCGTGAGTCCGGTACTCCTAAAATCGATAATCGAAATAGACTCCTAGATCGGGTAATTTTCAAGATAACAAGCTGAGACTCAGCATAAATGTTTAAAATATATATTTTTACTCCTATGTAAATTTTCAATTCGATATATTAAAATTCGGCCAATTTAGAATGAGCCAACTCTTCATATATGAATAAGATGCCCCCTTTTAGTGATTTCCCATGCTGCAAAATACATACCTGCATTATCGAAATTTTTCCAGACAAACCATTGCTCGGACGAAAAAAATACATATGACCTTTTTTGTTGAAAAATACCTCCCCTACAGGGTGGTATTTTTTATTTTCCTCTATCTTCATCCCAGCTCGAAATATTAAGGATAATCGAAAAAAAAAATGATAATCGATTTTTTTTTCGACTTTGGGAAATCGATAGACTGGTAAACTTTTTTTTATGTTAATCTACATACTTTAATGTACTTATAAAAAAAATTCAGCCGTATTGCAAATTACTGGTAGTTGTAACCTATACCGACTGGGCTATTTAGGTACCGGTACATTGTAAATCACTGTGCTTATAATTTTACTAAACTGTTATAATCGATTATTCACAGCCCATTATAACAATGGAAAAGGTAAAAAATAATAGAGATACTAAAAAAACTACAAGCAGATCTCTATTTTAGATTTATGTTCAGTAATATTTTTATTTTAATGCCCGTAACCTCAAGTGTATCTAATTTATATTTCTGAAAAATTAGTATTTATTAATTCTACCATCCTGCTACTGTTGATGTACAGTAATAAATTCAAAAAATATTTGTTAATACTGTAATTACGATTTTCTAAATTAAAATATCTCTATTTTTTTCTGATTTATATCTCTGAATTTATTAAAGATATCTTTCTGGCCAAAAAAGTAAATTAAAACTTTTGTCTTTAAATGTGGGAAACATTCAAGCCATTTTGTTTTATAGTTTTGCTTGCAACCGAAAAACTGGAAATCCTTAAAACATGATTTTCTAAACAGTTATATTCCCCTTTCAATTCTAAGATTTTTGAGGTAAAATCTATTGAATTTAAATATTTGTATGCCAGTTATTTAAAAAAACCCATTTTTTAATTCATAAAAAACTCGATAATTCGAAAAATAATAGTGTTATATGTTCTACAAATACATCTTTATTAATAGGTTACGGAGTGAGTGAACTCCGAAACCGGTAGTCACCATAAAAGTGAAGAACTGACGATGGTTTAAAAAGGTACGTAACCTATTATTAATATTACAGTTCAGGAGGCATATATCATGAATAACATCTTTATTCTCCAAGAAATTATGTATACAGGTATATGTACATCGAGGGCAAACATTTCTTATCCAAAATATGTTTTTGATAATACCTACTGTAAGGTTATGTTATTTATTTAAGGTTAGTTTTGAAATTTATTTAACTCTATAAAAGTTCTCAATTCTGGGGGGATCCACCAGATCCGATCTTGGATCAAATTTTTAGCTCGGCTTGTTAGGTGATTCCAAAGAACTGGGTTGAATTAGGTACAGAGACAAGAGTTTAATTAAAATAGTTGTGTATTGGAAAATTTCATTAACCTTTTTAACAAATATGCATGGCAACTTCAATTATCCATTTGAAACAAATACATGTTATTCAATCACACAAATTGGCTGGAATTAATTTAAACATCTCTTAATTAACATTTAACTTGAGGAACTTACAGTGCAGTCTCACTAATTCGGTCTCCGATGATCTGGACGTCCGGCTAATCCGGACGGCCCTAAAAAAAAAAAAAAAATAGAAATTGCAGTATTTTACTGGGTACAGTACATGCAATTGAAGTTTGCCGAGAGCGAAAATAGTTAAGGGTTCATTTGTCCATGGCTATTTTTTAACGTGAAGAGAAAGCTCAGCCGAGGATAGAACGGGTCGGCCAATTATTTTTTGTCCCACAGCATTTCAAGGAAGTGACTCACTTCACCAGCTCGCCGCACTATACCTGACCGCAGACTGTCTGTCTAACTATCTGTCGAATCAACAGTCCCTTTTTGATTTGTTTCTCGCTAGACCTCTGGAGTGAAATTTTCAATGCGCCCCTATTCATTTACACTGTGGTTTCAATAGCTGAAAATGCTCGAAAATCTTTGAAATTTGACAAACTTACAGTTTAATAGTGTGGAACGCTAATGGTGTGTTTACAATTTGAAAATAAAAATGGTTTGGCACTTTAAAAATTGAATAAAGTCCAAACTTTTTAATTCGTGACATCAAAAAGTTCCATTGCGAGAAATATGTTTGTTTTTAGGGCAGGTGCGTTATGCAAGCGAGAGAAATGTAGCTGAAAGCTACATTTTCTGAAAAAATTAGCTATTGTACTTTCTATCACACAACAGTTAGAACACAAGCTTCGTTTCGCGAGTAATGTGGCAACATGTACGGGCGACCGGCCGGCGGCTCGCGACTAGCATCCGTCATATTGTGTGAGTATTTGACTTAAAACTGGCTTCACTCTTGCGTTCGACTTGACCAGTCTATTTAATTCAGTGGTCGCTGATATTTACTGTATACTGTATTACCAATACCAATTTTGATACTTTTTCTCATTAAAAACACAAACGGTATGTATACCTTTCATCCATTTTTCAGGCTTTTTCCGTCTAATCCGGACAGGGCCCGGTCCTGTCAAGTGCGGATTAGCGAGACTGTACTGTATTTATAATGCAAATCTCTTAATTTTAGCACAATATATAACTTCTACTCTAAGCCTTAATACCTTCTATTTTATTTTGATTAATCATATATATTTTACAGTACAATTTTTAGTTCACTGGATACTTATTGTTTATCTTTTTAACTACAACCTTAATACACTCTAAGATCTTGTTTTAATTATTATACTAGGGGAGACGTGCTCCGCACGCCAACCCCCAATGGAACCTTCTAAAAACAAATGTTATGTTTTATTTATAATAAAGTTGTACGATTACCGTAATAATAACCTCAAAAATAAGATGATAAATAATGACAAATGTTCAAATCAAATTATTTCTTATATTTGATAACAGCAGTTATAATAATGGTTAAAAGAACCAGCAAGGCTCAGGTCTACAGTTTAAACCCCTAATCTAAAAGCTAGAAATACAAAAATAATTGCTTCAAATTTTTAAATCAGCTGTTAATGGAAATATTGGAACAAACAGCTATATTATTATCTGTTAGTTTATTCAATTGGTTGCTATGGTAATAAATACATGTGTTGGTTTATCATTCTAAGCCTAAAAGGGCCCACAGACGATCAACTTGGTCGCCAACCTTGTTGTCAACCATGTTGGCGGTTGGTGCAACAGACGACACCAGATGTTGACAACCAAGTTGCCAACATCATTTCCGAGATTGTTTCAATTGAGTAAACAAGTCCGTGTGTGAATTTTTAATTTGTTTTTTAGTGAGTTTTATTTTATCATTTAATTTTAGTTTGTTTCATATTCTTTAATTCTTTAGTTTTAGTACAGTGTTTCGCATTTTGCTTAAATGAGTGACGATTTGTTACTTTGTGTAGTGTTAAATGAATTGTGTGAAGACGAGGTGCTTCCTTCTAAAAAAAGGAAACTTTGGACAAAGGAGTGGTATCGAAACCGTGTCCAGTTTTCTCATTCCAGTTTAATGAGTGAACTACGTGTAACTGCACCAGACGATTTCAAAAATTTTCTAAGAATGGATACTAAAACCTACGATGAATTGTTAAATAAAGTGCAACCATTTATTGAAAAGAAGAACACAAATATGAGAATTGCTATAACTGCTAATGAACGCCTGTCCTCCACCCTGCGGTTTTTAGCAAGTGGGCAGAGTTTCGAAGATTTAAAATTTCTTACTGCTATATCACCACAAAGTCTTGGGACAATTATCATCGATACTTGCAGTACCATAAACAAAGTATTGAAGGAATATATTCAGTTACCAAAAACAGATCGAGAATGGATGACAGTTTCAGAAGAGTTTGAAAGGGGATTGAACTTTCCAAACTGCATCGGTGCTATCGATGGCAAACACGTGGAAATTATAAAACCTGCAAATACGGGATCTTACTATTTTAATTACAAAAAGAAGTTTAGCATAGTTTTACTTGCGTTAGTTAATGCAGATTATGAATTCTTAGTGGTTGAAGCTGGAGCAAATGGTCGCACATCAGATGGTGGAGTGCTATCAAACAGCAAATTTTATGAAAATTTTAAAAGCAACAAGCTCAAAATCCCTGAATCCGGTCACCTTCCAAATGATTTTCCGGAGCGAATGCCATTCGTATTTGTTGGTGATGATGCGTTCCCTTTAAAAAGAAATCTCATGAAACCCTATAGATGCGATAAGCTTTCAAACGAAGAAGCAATATTCAACTACAGACTATCTAGAGCACGGCGAATTGTTGAGAATGCTTTTGGCATACTTGCCTCCAGATTTAGGCTTCTCTTGAATGTTATAAATTTGAGTCCTGAAAAGGCAGCTACAATTACCCTAACCACCTGTTATTTACATAATTTTTTGAGAAGAAATAATTCCTCCATTTACTTGCGAGGAAGTGTAGACGTTGAAAACATAAATACCTCTGAAATACAGTTAGCATCCTGGAGAACTGAACCCCAGCAGTTGTGTGGACTTGAATCATCTAGCTCAAGAAACCCTGCTTCCAATGCGAAAGAGACAAGGCAAAAATTCACTACTTATTTTAATGGAGTAGGAGCAGTACCTTGGCAAAATCGACATATAAATAATAACGCATAATTTTCTTAATAAAATTTATTTTTATTATTAAAAAACAAAATTAAACAAAAAAATACATTTGTATGTAGGTAACTAATAATTAAAATTCTAAAGTTACACTCTTAATTTTATTTCAGTGAAAAAAAATAATTTTTCTTATAGTGTGATACTTCTATTTTTGTTATTCTTATAATTGTCAAATAAATAAATCCAATCAAACACATTTTATGAGAAATTATTGTCTGACAGTAACTGCTGCACATTGCTGTAAATACTTGGTTCCATTTGAATAGGAATAATATTTTCATATGTTGCGTAGGAATGGGTTTGTTGAAAAGGTGTAGAAGATCTTGACGCCTGAAGGGATGAATGGTGCGATGAAGTTGAGGGAGCAGAAGAAGGGGCGGGAGAATTATTGGAATAATGGCTAATGGAGTCGAGGGAAAGTAATTCAAGTTGTCCCAAGACTAGGATTTCCTCTATGGCCTTTTTGGCGTAAATTTGCTGAGTTGTAGATAATTTTCTGTAGGAAGTAGCCCAACTTTCAGCAAAAATAGAAGCGTCATCCTTGTTTGTTTTACTGTTAGTCAATCGCCCTAATGCTTCCTTCAATAGGTCATTTCTTTCTGCCATGTGATCTATCGCGGATTTCTTCCTCTTAACTGAACAAGAGGAGGAAGAAGGAGCGGCAGGCGGATGTTCACTACCTTCCTAGAACAATAATTACAAGTAGGTACTCAGGCGGAAAATGAGATTCATTAAGCTTCTAAAAGAATGTTGTATGCGTAATATGTATACATATAAAAGAATATTGCAGGGTACATTAAGGGCTACACATAAGTCAAATTTTATAAAAATTGTGAAGGCCATTTTTTTATACAAAAATAATAACTGATTTTTGGGAGTTTTTTTGCCAAAAAGGGGGTTGTTTTTAAAATATTTTCAATCGAATAGTTTTCTTTCTAGTTTTTATACATACAGACATTTTGTAAAAAAAACATTTTTTTGGACTCAATACTGTACTTTGTTTTATTATAAGGTACAAAGCAAATTTAATGAAGCGGTTAAAAGTAATATCTGTTTAGGCCTAATATTGTAAAATTTAAGGCCTAACACTGTACTTTGTTTTATTATAAGGTTCAAATCAAATTATTGAATGAAGCTGTTAAAAGTAATATTTGTTTAGGCCTAATATTGTTTACGTTTAGGCCTAATACTGCACTTTGATTTATTATAAGGTTCAAAGCAAATTATTCAATGAAGCGGTTAAAAGTAATATTTGTTTAGGCCTAATATTGTTAAAGTTTCTACCTAAAAAAAATAACTGTACTTACGTTGACTGTACTTTGTTCTTGGTCATTATTGGCAATTGCATCCAGGTCATGGTCAATTGTTGATATTCCAGGAATTTGAACTTCCTGGTCACGTAGAAATTCTAGCAATTCAAAATACCATAAGCTTGGCACATATTCCTCTTCGGCTCCGGCTCCAGACCTTTGGCTCTGTTCGACTTTTTTCAGTTCTCTCCGGTAACATGTTTTAATATTAGTTAACCGTTTTTTAAGACTGTCAACGTTTGCAACATGATCAATGTGTTTATACATTTCTAATAGTTTAGTCCATGCATTATTTTTCTTATTACGATCCTTAAATAACTCGGACTTTATTTTCCATAACTCTGGAAGTTCTTTTAACGTCTCAAAAAAGTCCACCCAACTCTGAATATGTGGTATACTGGACATAATAAATATTTTTTAGAAAACAGATTTTAAAACGACGGAACGATTTTAAATAATAAACTGGTGAAAGTGATAAAATGGGTTTCTCAATAGAAACAGCTTCAAACATCTGTTCAGTCATACAAACATACAACAGATGTTGTCAACTGCCCCATAGACGCTACAACTTCGTCATCAACATAAGGCCCCGCCCACCAAATATCAAACCTATTTGATCTTACCTCAACATTGACTTCAACATGGAATATCAACCACCAACCTGCCCACAGACATTCAACATTGTTGTCAACATGACATGTTGACAACAAGGTTGGCGACCAAGTTGATCGTCTGTGGGCCCTATAACCTAAGAATTTTTTTCAACTAAATAAAAAGCCTATAGTTCAATTACACAGCAACAAATCAGACCTAAAACACACCAACAATAACATAACCTAAATCAAATCATCTGTTGACATTTGAGTAAGTTTAAACAACTTATTTATTTGAAACTCAATTATCAGCTGTTTAAAATCAAATTACAGTATTTCCTATTTAGCCTAGGCTACTGATGCATTTTTAAAACTCGGAATAAAACTAAAATAAAAGTGTAAATCAAATATTTAGCTTCACAGTGACTTAGAACTGGAAATTATCTTTTAAATAAAAAAGGAATCATCAAAATCGGTTAAGTATTAACTTCAGGAAGTGAGTGAACTAAAATCAGGAATTTTTTTAAATATATAGATTATAGCTTGGGTTATTATTATGAGATTGATCGGTAACTAATTTAACTTGCTCACGATTTGCACCTCTTGGCAGATTATTTTATTAAAATAGTATCGACACAATTACTTGATTTATTTAAGCCTTATATAATACTATAAAATTATTTCCTTGGTTTTATGATTTCAATTGATTATTTATTAGAGTATTTCCATAGGAAAAATGAGCTATTGCAGTGGCCTTTATGGTGAGACCCAAGGTCGGGAGTAGCAAATGAGCACCGATCATGGTCCCCAGAACACGTTTTTGGGTGTCATTAAAATTCATATATGTATATATGTGTTCGCACTCTAGCGGCCGCATTTTAAGTCCGATTTGGTTCAACTTTGGTACACATGTTGGTTGTCTACGTCGCTCGGACGAGTTCGTTAGCCAATAAAATCCAACAACCGGAAGTATGTTTTTTGACCGGAAGTAACTATTTTTTTAGATTTTTACTACGAGAATGAAATTTTTTTAAAGTTTTTTCTAAAAATATAAATTTAGGATGTTATTCTGCACATTTTGTTTTTTTACGCGACCTTATAGCTCGCTTGGTTCCCCAAAATCGACCAAAACGTAAAATACCATACAATTACCCGGTTCGAAGGCAAGTGGTGCAAACTCGCGAGGCCACTAGGCGCAAACAAATTCTACTAATATATTGTGTACACAGACAGCTGTTCAACGCCGTCGTGAGTAGACCTATTTCCCAAATTGTTGGTTGAAACCCTAAAACATAGGCCTATAAACCTAATTTTGGAAATTTGCTGAACTCACGTCAGCGGTCCAGCTGCGTGGTCGAATTATGTTTACTTCTCGAGATCAGCCTTACAATAAAGGAAAATTAATTCTACTTACATAATCTGCTCTCTCACGCACTTGACACTTTCACTAGACTGCCTTTTTATGATTTTTCGCTTCACTGATGATCCCTTTTGATGACTTCTCGATGGAGTTGCCCAATATTATGATGTTGATGATAATTTGTAATAAAATGCCAAGATGTTTACAGTTTGGAGTTTTACACATTGAGATTAAATTAAACTGATCTGAGTAAGTTTTCCTTAGATGTTTATAGTTTTGTACCTTAAGACCCCACATTCTCCCCACCATAGTTTTTCATGTGTTTTAGGCATTCTTTTCTGATTGGTTTATCATTCCCGGACAATTGACATATCTTGCTTATTTTTTACACGCAGGCTTCATCAATTCTCATGGAATAACGTTTTTGAGCTATTTGGTGTTTAAAGAAATTCAATACAGCACAAGTGTGATTGTTACAGGCTGTGAGGCGAGTGATGAAACTGTCATAGGGATGCGCAGTAGCAAAGAGAAAGTTTGCATAAGAGCGGGACAGCTGCTAGAGGTAACAACTATCTCAGTGGTGGTCTTCTACCCCCCCCCCCACCTCCTAAGCGTATCAAGAGTTTCATCACTCACCTCACGGCCATCATCTGTCTGACTTGTTTTTGTAGTTTTGATTGAATATTCCTTTATTAATGCATCTTAATACAATTTTTTATTAATTAATTAGTTATTTCCATTAAAAACTTTGAATATGTCGTCGACATATAAGCCTAGACCATAATATATAATGTTTTGTTTATATTTATCCAGATTGGATAAGAAATATTTATTTTCGTAGTAGTTTGGAAACGACTTAAGGGTGAAATAGAAAGCAACCTGCGACTCCCTATAGCGGCGATAGGTTACTCGGACATTGCTCATCCTAAATCCATTTAAAACCCGCAATTATTCAAATAGCGTTTTTTAAAAAATACTAAACTCTTGGGGACAAAATTCTTCATCCGAATGTCTTGGTAATTTTTCGCTATAATTAAAAGTTACAACGTAAAAAATATTTAAAATCACCCTATGGCGGCGGTAGGTGATTGAGGAACCTACTCTATTTAAAAATACTATTTTATTTAAGATTTTTAAAAACTTATCCGCCATTTTGAATGTAACTTTGTTTTTTTTTAAATGGGAAGGTGGTCATGTGATACATCATATCGATGTAGAATTTAAAGAGAAAACCAATGATGGAATTTGCACATCCATATCTTTAACCGATTAAAAATGGCGGCCAAAAAACAACGAAATACTATTTTTAAAAATATTATTCTTTTTGGATTTAGAATTAAATAAGCTTTCAAACGATGTGCCACACAACAATATTTGGGAGTATTTAAAAATTTTGAGTTACAGCCATTTTGATTTTTTCAAAATTGATTTTGAGTAGTTCAACCAAATATCGTTGATATAATTATCAGTTATAATCCTGAAATTTGTGAACCCATAGATAGGCTACTTTCTTGAGTGTAAAAGGCGTTTTTGGATGTAAAATAATTTTGTTCCAGTATCGTCTGTAGTAACAATATTAATTGCTCTATCTTTCGGTATTCAATTTGTTGGTCTTGGTGAGGTTTTCACCAATCATTTTTAAAGTTTCGGTTATTGGGATGTTGGTGTACATAATATTGACCATGTCGAATGATAAGATTTTGAAATTTGGGCCAGCATATAATGTAAGGTAATTGAGCTAGCACACAAGGTTCAAACCTACATTGGTAGAACCCAACTGTAGCAGTCTGAACTTTCTTTAGCTTTATAGTCACTCTGCTTCCCTAAAGACCTTTCAAAAGATAAACAACTAGGTAAGAAAATCATTATAGCACATAATACATGACAATTGGAGTACCTTTTTTAGTATTTATTATAAAGGAGAGGAATGAAACTATATCATTCAAAAGGTACTATGGAGAAAAAACATGCCAGGTAAAATAACCTAAAATTGTGTTGCTAAGCTGGTTATCTGTTATTGTATACAGTTTGTTGCAACGGCAATTATTATAAAAATGTATTTTTGTAGGTAGTGGCTTTACACGTGGTTTTTCCACATAAAACGCTTCAAACAATTAAATGTTAAATGAAACCATTTTGTTCACATTCATGGCTGTATGAGTTGATATCCTTTGCCTTCTCTGCATGGGAAAATATTAGCAACAAAATTTATTCAAACAAAATACTTAGCGATGTTTCCATTTCTTTCAAACTGGATCACCACTTATCTTTATTTAATTGTTAAATTATTCTACCATTTAATAGTTGAATTGTTTTCTTTGTGTTTATTAAATGCAATGAATACAGAACTTATAAGAAGCACAACGCTTATGGAGAATAGTCAACCCGGTTGGTTGCCGCCAAATCGAGATTAGCGTGGCCAGCCGTTAGGCATCGCTGGCTGAAAATGTCCACCCGTCTGCGACTCATCAATCATCCGCGCCAGATGTGAGTGAGACAGAGAATAGCTGGCTAAGAAGAACTAAGAAGCAAATTATAAAAATACAAATAAATCCCAATTAATTATGTAAAAACAAGTTGAATTTTGTTACTTTACTTTATTGTTCATTTAAAATACCTAGCTCAGTTGATTGAAAATTTCCAGCGTTGGTAAAATAATCAGCTCTTTACTCTGGTTTATTACTGTTTACTAGATGGTAAATAGAAATATTTCTCAGTGGAATTTTCTTTCAACAGCTGATTTCATACTTTGAAATAATATAGGTTAAACTTTAAGGTTAGGTTTTGGTTTAGGAGTAAGTCATGTTAATTCTTTTTTAATAATTCCTATTATATTGTAAACATAATCATTAGATTTAGACGTAAGTGTCTCCCACAGTGAATAATTAAAACTAAATTAAGAAAATCAAACTGTAGCAAATGAGAAACAACATTTTAATAGCTGATCACATTTATTTCATTTAATGAATACAGAATTTTAAATTTTAGAAGAAATTTCAAAACTTGTTTATTGCACTACACCAACAATTAAAAATACTAAATATTTTTATCATGACAGTTCTACCTTTGGTCGTCTATCAATAAATAAGCTCTCTTCTTCATACTTTTATTGCCGAGGAAGCTTAAAGACCGAGTTATATACCTACTACAGAAACTGTAAACATAACGTCAGATTGAGTCGAAGTCTTATTAATAGGCTATACTAGCTTACTATAAAAAGGTAAACATTTTCTGCATGGACAGCACTTACACAAAAGTAATTTTTTATTCAACACCATAAATACGTTCAATAAAGAACAAATATATAACATGTAAATCTTTCATTCGATGTGTTTTTTCTCTATAAAATAATTTATTTCAAACGCCAAAAACGTGTCAGGTTGAAAGGAATGTCTTTGATTTTAAAAGCATGTATCGTGTTTTAGGTTGGTTGCCAAGGAAACCGTAGATTGTCTCTCCTAATTTCTCTACTAAACAATGTAATACTGTAAATACTATTAGGGTTCACTAAACCATTCACAACCTGCGTGCTTTGCTTTGGATATTTGACATTTTAATGATTTCTTGAGGTGGTAGGGGCAAGTACAATTCAATCAATTTACTTGAATGGTAAAACCTTCTCCACGAATATCTTCACATCATGCATTTCCTGAAAGAAAAACAATTAAATTAACTCTTCTCCAGCTTGTGATAGTTTATCAGTTAGTAAATAAAAGCCTACAGAGAATGCTCACTTGATAACAAAGTAGAATTAAATCAAAACAGGACAAACTAGAGCCTCAATTTAATAGCTTAATAAATGTTTTAGCACTATTTTTACTCTAGAGTTGGCCTACTGGCTATAGCAAGCTACAGCTAAGTTTTGTTGGTATTAAGTTAAACACAGAATACAAGTAAAAATGAATTACTACACAAGTAGCCTGTAGTATACTAACACTGATTTATAAAAACTAAGAGTAGGTTTATGCTTAAGAATCCTTTCTGCTCGGAGTGCAGTTGAAAATAGCTGTTGAAGTTCCAATTTACTCCCATAAAAAAAGTTTCACACAAAAAATATATTTGCTGTTTAGAAGATTTAAACTGCATTATCTGTTTAACCATTTCCAGAATTTTTCTCCACCCTGTATGCATTGAGTAATGAATTGTTTTAAATTATTTATTTTGTCGTATTTTACATCTACAAAACTTAAAAATGGTTTAAATTTACACCAAAATAATGGATAAACATACATAGAACAGTTGTGAAATAAAAACAAAATCAAAAGCAAAAGCCTGTTGAAGGGGATGTGGGCCGGGGATTGGTGAAGGACAAAAGCCATCACTGTAAGTTTTACACAATTAGTCAAAAACAAAAAGTGGCATTTACAGCAGCTGCACTTAAAAGGAAATTATACTTAAGGGTCGGCTCTAGCTGTCGGCTCTAGCTGTCGGCCATGTTGGCTGATACTCCATAAGACAAATGTTAAATTAAAATAAAAATTTATTTTTGATTTTTGATCGGATAGTTATGTCATTTTAAAGCTAAGGCCAATATGCATGCAAATGGCTTTTCCTAAAACTAAGAAAAACATTTTGTTTAATATTTATTAACAATTTAAAACATTGATTTTTAATATTTTTTTATGTTGTCACTATTAATTATAGCGAAAAACTACCAAGCCATTCGCATGAAGAATTTCGTCCCCAAGAGTTTGGTATTTTTTTTAAACACTATTTGAACAATTGCGGGTTTTAAATGGATTTAGGCTGAGCAATGTCCGTGTAACCTACCGCCGCTATAGGGTGATTTTAAATATTTTTTTATGTTGTAAATATTAATTATAGCGAAAAATTACCAAGCCATTCGGATGAAGAATTTTGTCCCCAAGAGTTTAGTATTTTTTTAAAAACGCTATTTGAACAATTGCGGGTTTTAAATGGATTTAGGATGAGCAATGTCCGCATAACCTACCGCCGCTTTAGGGAGTCGCAGGTTGCTTTCTGTTTTACTAGAGCCGACCCTTAATTGTAAAAGTTGGAATTTAAACATAATTACAAATTCAGTTTGTCAAACAAATTATCAAGATTAAAGCTAGCCAAGTCCTAACAAATTTAAGAAACCTAGACAGAGATCCGGTCTCCTTCACAATAGTTGGAAAATCTTTATAAAATTTAGGTGCATTATAAGTGCATTGATAAAGGGTTAACATTAGTCTTGGTACCATTTAACCATGAATTTATGTCTTAGTTCGTACAGAAATCGTGGATATTGGATTATTTGTACTTCTGTGTGGAACATTTTAAAAACTTTAAAGACATGCAAATATTTTAGTGGTAGTCTGGTAGAATGTTTTTTTTTTTTAGGTGGAAAGGATGTTTGTATCTTATGATTTAAAAACAAATTACATAAAATGTTTTCTTGCAAGACCAATAATTTATTGTTTGTTATGTGACCTCATTTTGGACACCCATTACAGTAATGGTCGTATCAAAAATCGTTTCAGACAAATGTTTTAGATAATATTTAGGTTTACAATAATTTAGAATGATTGAAACTGTGCTATAAGAGTTAAGAATTTTTCGATTTGCAATCCCTATTTTTTCCGGCCCTTAATTTAATTAAACTCTTATACCATTAAAACATGACCTATGTGTTTAAAGTTAATTGGCTCATTCATTTCCCCTTTAAAATTATAGTAAGTTTATTGTCTTTTGTGGTTTGTTTTGTTATAATAGTAAAATCTATATTTTTAAATTTGCGAATTAGCCTTTATCATTTTTTAGTTGTAGGTACATTTTTAATCTTTAAAAAAGGGGCTGTGAATATGTTACATTAAACATTTACGTTTTTAATAGAAAAGTTATCTACCGTAGACAAATTTTATATTATTGTTAACCAATATATGCAGTAAAGTATTTCATCCATGAAATATAACAGTGTAAAATGTATGTGTGTGAGTGCGTATGTATGTGAGCCTTGGCTTATTATTGTTATACGATAGTTTAATTCTCTTTGTAGTCTATATTTTGTTATTCTTTGACTTATTTTTAATGATCTTTGGTGTTTTACATTTTACGGTTAATAATAGAGATGTTAACATTATTCTGGGTGTAAAAATAATTAAATAGGTTGTTTAAGTTTGATCAGAGTTTAAAACAGATTTAATTATTAAAACATACTTCCATAGGCCACAAAGGCCTAATCTATTGATAAATTTAACAAATTTAGTGTAATTTGGGTATAAATAAAAGAACACAAATATAAAATAAAAGTGGAACACACAATCATATGAGATTAAAAATAATAATAAAGAAGTAGATTGTGAATGTTAAAAATTCAAACAGCTACAAGAATTATGCGATCAATTAGAAGAATTAGTACATGATCAAACAAGCACATAAGAAGCGACTATGTGATTGGAAAAATAACTCAGGCGCTAAAATGCTTGGAGAAGCTCTAGAAACATTTTGTATCTCCGTTTTTAACAAAGAACTTGATTGAAGTGGCATTAGGCCTACTAAGTATAGCCTAGCAGTGTACAGAAAAATTAATCGGATATTTTTAAAAGTTCTTAAATTTACATATTTTTTCCAAAACGTTGAAGAACTTGGTACAAATCCGCCAGTGATCAAACTGGAACGTTATTGCTTTAAACAACAAACAGCATTGTTTAATAATGTAACTTTTATTTTCACCCCAACCTTGCAGTTGCCTCGGATTATGGACGGCTTACTTAGGTCAAGTTCAGCTTTCCTATGAAAATTCTCAAAGAATCTATTTCAATAAGATAAATTATTTATTTTTGCGAACATAATCTTGTTGCAAGGGGAACAGATGAACTAGTCAGCAGGGTGGTCTCTAAAGCACATTGTTCCATGTCTGTGTTCGGAGTAGAAGCAGAAGCTCACTTATGTAATTACCCTTAAATACTTTTATTTTAAAGCTTCAGCAAGATTCTATCACACCAGACTAATACAATAGAATGCACGTAACTGGCTACTGTACTCACCTCTTCTGATGAGCTGTGCATCATTCCCCTATAGGTTCTAAACTCACTGTTTTTAACAAAAGTTTTAAGTACAGAAGCAGTAAGCTGTCCCCATTTATATGGCACTAATGGATCACAATCCCCGTGACATTGGAAAATTGGCGTCTCTTTGTTCCCAGCTAAAGCCTTAATATAACAAAACAATATAATATATGATTATTTATAAGCTTAACAAAATATAACTTTTTGAATAAACAATTTTAAAAACTACATCTTAAACATAAATATTGATATTGTACAGAATGTAAACCCTCTAATGGTTTGGTGATGATGAATGAATACAATTAATCACTCAAAAAGGTTTGTTGCATACAAAAACAATATTACATAGAATTACCACCTAAAATGAATAATATTACATAGATTGTATTGGGTATCTATAGAAATGATTCTGCTCTTTCATTGAATGATTTAAAAGTTATCTGCAGCTGAGAAAAAGAAACAATGAACATAACACAGTTGATCTCACAACATGTTGTTTAATCCTTAAAGAGTCATGAGCATAATTTAATTTTTGTTTGTACAAATAACGTATTTTAAGTTTATATTTTTGTGTTTGAAAGTGATCTAATGCAAGGTTGTTCATTACAAGATAAAGTAGTACAACACTTGTGTCAGTTTTCTAGTCAAAGGTTTTGGTAGGTAGCTTAGACTATGGATGGCATTTGAAGATGTCAAAGCGCTGACATCGGAGTTGCCAGAACTGAGTGTTTTAACAAGTCATATTTTTTTTCATTTAGGTTGCAAAATATGACAACCTTAACATATTTTGTATTAAAGGCAGTTACATTTCTTTTATTTTAGAATTTTAGAAAACAAATTATATTGCTTATAAACATTTCCTGCATTTTAAATCCCCCCCCCCCCCCCAAAAGAGTATAATGAGGTTTCTCAATAATATCATAATCGATAAAAGCACTTCAAAACACAATGAAATTGAAGTAATAATTTTTTTTTTTAAATACGCAAATAGTTATTAATAACTGCTAAAAGTTTACCACTTTGAAAGTTACTGTAGCTTATATATGGCTCTTGAGATATTAGAAATTATGGTAAAAACAACTGTTATGGACAACAAAGTGAGAAAGAACATTGTTATAGTATTTTAGTTATTAATTCAGAAGTTAAAATTTAGTTAACACATGTTTCAGAAAGTACTTGGATCAAATGAAATTGATATGTTAATGGATGTTAAATTGGATAGTGATTTATATGGCAAAAATGATGAAGGCGATTCACAAGAAGACCCAACTTATGATCCCAACAGACCCCTAAGATCATAATTTCTGGGTAATTTGAGTTCGTCAACCATTCCGAAAGTGATAGTGAAAGTAAAATTAACACAGATAGGCCTACATACGCATACAGTTTCCAACAACAATACGTATGTTTTGAGAGATGATTCACATATAGAAGATGAATCAAGTGATGCAGATGATGATAGTGATATCTGCAGTACAGTTGAAGAAAATTTAGAAAATAATACTAACTTTTCTTTCACTGAACACTTGGGCCAAAAATGGTCCTACCCCAGATGCAAAGCCCATCGATTATTTTAAAAATTATTTTTAAAGAAATAAAAATATGTTTAGAGTGTTGGTTCTATAATACAGTAGAGTTCCACTATTCCGAACTAATTGGGACCGAACACTGTTCCGTTTAGCGGGAATTCGGAATGGACGGATTTCATGATCCGACATCTGCTAGTGTCAGTTCTATACATCGTTGATTGGCTCGGAGGAAAGGGAGGAGGAGGTGAACACTCAAACTGAACTCATATCACACGTAGACGCGGCAAATGCTCTTGACCTCGCCTTAGTGTAGGTTTACACCATCCGTTGCATTACGATTCTTCTAAACACGGAAGGAAAGGGATAGGTTGGTCAACTGTCCGTTTTGTTATTCCGCAGTCTGTCCGTTAGTACCGTATCGTCTTGAAAAAGATAAAGAAAAAAATAAAATTACTTCGAGATAAGAAAAACAAAGGAGAAAAACGGAGTGCCTAGCTGTTGCATCTAATCTTTCCTTCTTTCTGACGGACCCGATATCTGTTTCACCGGATGCTTGTTGGGTTAGCTTATTTCCGAACGGAGGGAAAACATGAAGAAAACAAAACCAGCTTTCATTCCAATTTGGTTTCAGGCGTTTTCATCAAGCTTAGGCTCTATGTATGTCTCTATTTGTATAACAATAAATGTACTTTTTCACGGATGTATTTTAAATTTCTCCTGTTTTTATGTTAAAAAAATTGTTATTTTTTCTGAACTCTGTTCGGAATAGGCGGATTTTTTGAATAGCGGGGATCGAAATAGCGGGACTCTAGCACTTAGCACATTTATTTGTCCTAAGTTTAAAAAGAAATGCTAAAAATATTTATAAATATACATTTTGTGACTTTTTAGCAATTGCTTGCAAAATATATCTGTATTGCAATGAACAATTTTTAAAACCTCTTACCCAAAATCAGTTTACATACCCCCTGAAAAATATTTGGTTCTAATAAAGTTAATGTACTGAATGTATACATAACTTCTTATAAAAGATTTTACTTTTAAATATTAAAATAAGTTGTTCAGAAAAGTATTGATTATCCATTGATGAAAATGTTTTCACATAGGCTCAATCAATTCTGAGATTACCTTAAACGTACTTACAACAAAGCTTACCTCTTTATATAATTAGTCAGTAATGCAGATATAAATGTAGTAAAACAATTAGTAGTATATGTAGTAAGACAATACATACCCCAGGGAAAGATTTATGTAATGGCAGCCAACAAGACAAGCCAACAACTCCAGCGAGGTTCTTGCGGTACGTTAGAGCTGAATATAACGCCAGAGCTCCTCCCTGAGAGAAGCCTCCAATTAAAATACGGTTGGAAGGAATACCTTCCTTCTCCTCTGCCTCTATCATACTGTGTATTGATTCTGCGGCTTTCTTGATGCCAACTTCGTCTTCAGGACCGCTAGCTTCCAGAGATTTAAGATCAAACCACGACGGCATTCGGAAACCATTGTTCAATGTGACAGGCATAGTGGGTCTGAAAGAAGTATTTATGTAAAGGAACTAAGTTTATAAATAAGTTATGTAAACAAAATATTTTCACATTTTAAATGCTATAACTCACACATTTATTTTATAAACTTCCACATTAATATGTATCTACTAACCATTTTGAATTTTTAGTATACAAATCATATCATTTGCATTTTTGGTGCTTAGTTCATAAAGAACTAATCTGAGAAAAAGAATCAACCGACTTCCATAACTCATTTCAAAATGACAGCTATTTAAATTATTCCAATCAAAATAACTAGAAATTGATATATAATAAATATATATATATATATACTAGAAACCGCGGTGACTCGCATTGAAACAAATGCAAACAGGTTATTTGATATAAATAGCCCCTACTATTAAATTCTAATATGTGTTATATATTTTAATTAGAATGTAACACAGTGGTTTCTTATTTTTTTAAATTCCTTAAATGAAGGGTTTATTATCTAGCTTTAAGAAAAGTATAACAATCAAAATTTTTACATTTTCACCTTTTTTAGCAGCACGCGACAAAATGTCAATCTGTGATACTTTTTTTATGTGTTGTAAGAAATAAATGTTCAAATTTTCAGCTCACTAACTTTAAGGAAAATATAACAATACATTTTTATAGTTTTAGGGGTTGTTATCACATTTTCAACCCTTAGCAGCATGCGAAAAAATGCCTTAAATCAAAATTAATTCTAGCCTATGTTACTCAAGGATAGTGCAGCTTTTTATTAGTAAAACTATTTTTTCAATCGGTTCAGTAGTTCCAGAGATTACCCCCTACATACAAAAAAATAAAAAACAAATTTTACTTCTTTATAATATTATTAATAATAACCCCAAAGCTAAGATGGAGAATAATGTTAAATGTTCAAATCAAATCATTTCGCATATTTTATAACAGCAGTTACCAGCAAGGCTCAGGTCTACACTTAAATAAAAACCTAACTTAAAAGTTAGAAATTTAAAAATTGCTTCAAAGTTTGAAATCAGCTGTTAATGGAAATATTGAAGCAAACAGCTGTTTTATCTAATATTTTATTCAATTGGTTGCTATGATAATACATGTAAATACATGTGATGATTCATCAGTCTAGGCCTAACCTAAGATTTCTTTCTGACTAAATTTACAAATATTAAAATAAAAAGGATTTTATCAAAATGAATTATAGCCTATGTTACTAAGGGATAGTGTAGCTTTTTATTAGAAATCTATTTTTTCAATCGGTTCAGGAGTTCCAGTGATTACCCCCCTACATACAAACAAACAAACAAATTTTCCCTCTTTATAATTTTATTATAGATATCAAGAGGCAAATACAGAGTGTTTAAAAAGTACTTTACAACTTTGAAAAATCATATTAATTTATTCAGAAAACCTACAGAGGTGATTGTAGTGTCAATTTGTAGGGAAACACATCCAGTTTTTTTTACCTTAACTAAAGATGCTCTGTGTGGCTTCCGTTGGTGATCCTGCACACATCCCATCGGTAGTAGATTTCCTCCCAAACTCGCTGTAGCATTGCAGGAGTAACTTGCTCAGCGGCGCGGCTGCATAAATTCTCGCTCTAAGCTCAGGTAGAGAAGACGGCAAAGGAACAAAGACGATATCCTTGATGAATCCCCATAAGAAAAAATCTAGCGGTGTCAGGTCTGGGGAACGTAGGGGCCATGCAATTGGCGCACCACGGCCAATCCATTGACCTGGAAAACGGTCATTCAGAAAATCTCGGACATCAGTTAAGTAGTGAGGTAGTGCGCCATCTTGCATGAAATAAACATTGTGTTCTTTGTCATCCTCATTGATCTGTGGTATCAAAAATTGTTGTAACATGTCCAGTTTCACTATCCCGTTGATGGTTCTCTCTTGGAAAAAAAGGGGCCGTAAATTTTGTTCTTGCTCAATGCACAAAAAACGTTAAGTTTAGAGCTATCACGAACAAGTTGTAATGTTTGATATGTGGATTTTCACTGCCCCAAATCCTACAGTTATGTGTGTTTAACCTTGCCACTTAAGTGAAAAGTCGACTAGTCAGAAAATATTACGTTGTCCAAGAAATGTTCATCCTCATCCATTCGATTTTAACATTCCGCACAGAAGTTCTTACGGGCAATCTTATCAGTGTCTTATATTGCTTGTAAATTCATAAATCTGTTTGGTTTTAAATGCAAACGTTTTTTTCAACACTCGCCAAACAGTCGTATGTGGGACTTGCAGATCACGAGATGCACGCCGGGTCGATTTCATAGGGCTGTTGACAAAACTTTGTCTCACTTGATCCACGACTTGGTGATTTCTTGTGCCTTACCGAACACCCTGTTTCTGCAAAACATTTATGCC
Organism: Philaenus spumarius; assembly: GCA_018207615.1. Lineage (NCBI taxonomy): Eukaryota > Metazoa > Arthropoda > Insecta > Hemiptera > Aphrophoridae > Philaenus > Philaenus spumarius. The sequence continues at coordinate 59,055 of JAGFPH010004232.1, forward strand.
ACTCATAAATTTTAGGCATCTAGGAGGATCTTTAGCGTACTTGGTACGGAAATTACGCTGAACTGTTGTCGCCGACTTTGATTCTTCGAATCAAAACACATAGCAAGCTCGCTCGGGTCCAATGAAGGCAGCCATCTTTGACGCAACATCCGCTAGCGCTCGCGACGGGGCGATTCAGCGAGTCCAAACTTGATGTGTTTCCCTACAAATTGACACTACAATCACTTCTGTAAATTCTCTGAATAAATTAGCCTATATGATTGTTCAAAGTTAAAGTACTTTTTGAAATACCCCGTATTTTGCTTTTTCTTTGCAATGAATGAATCTACTGTTGAATAATATTGTAAAAACAACAATGTAATTGTATGTTTTATTTGACAATGGATTAAGGGTCGGCTCTAGCTGTCGGCCATGTTGGTTAAAATCCATATTTTTCCTTTATTTTTGATCGGATAATTATGAACGATATGTCATTTTAAAGCTATGGCCAATACGCATGCAAATGGCTTTTCCAAAATTAAGAAAAACGTTTTGTTTAATATTTATCACCAATTTAAAAAATTAATTTTTAATAATTTTTTATGTTGTCACTATTAGTTATAGCGAAAAAGTACCAAGCCATTTGCATAAAGAATTTCGTCCCCAAGAGTTTGGTATTTTTTTGAAAACGCTATTTGAACAATTGCGGGTTTTAAATGGATTTAGGCTGAGCAATGTCCGTGTAACCTACCGCCGCTATAGGGTGACTTTAAATATTTTTTTACGATGTAACTATTAATTATAGCGAAAAATTATCAAGCCATTCGGATGAAGAATTTTGTCCCCAAGAGTTTGGTATTTTAAAAAAAACGCTATTTGAACAATTTCGGGCTTTAAATGGATTTAGGATGAGCAATGTCCGCGTAACCTACCGCCGCTACGCTGGAGTCGCAGGTTGCTTTCTGTTTTACTAGAGCCGACCCTTAAATTAAACATTTGCCTCCAAAAATTTAAACTTTTTTTCTGAAACATACATTAAAATATTGTTTCCTTTCCTGATTTTCAAATACCAAATTATTAAGAATTCTTTTAATGAGAAAAACACTTGTAAGCCTGAAATCAACTTTTTCATATTCCAACAACACCCAGATTCGAACCTGTGGTCTCAAGTTTGAGAAATATAAACAAGATCACATTCCAATCATTAAATTTGAATTGACTGTTTTTTTTTTGTTGTTGTATTACCTACCAGTTTTTGTTATTACTGTGTTTATGAAATGTTTAATCCTAACCTTTGTAGAACTTATGTGAAGAAAACAATAATAATAGAACTAAAAAAGCATTAGTTATTTTAGTACGTAAAAAATAGTCAAGGTGGTTGTTTTAAAGAACAGCTGCTTTTTTCTTTATGATTTAATGTTTTTACTCAACAATAAAACGATATTGACAATCTGTTATTGTTATCAGTGTATGATTGGCTCGTTGTGATCACAATAAGAAGCAACAACTGAATTCGCTAACAGCATACTAAAATCTTTACTATGTACAAAGTTTTACTAAACTCAGTAAAAAAAGAGGACATTTAGTCTTTTTCTGAATTTTTGAAGGGAATATAATAGAAAATTATTATATTATGAAGTTTTTTTGTTACCTCCATTATTAACAGGTCAACATGTGTGTTTAATTTAATACTTAAGTGACTTTCGATTTAGGCTGAGTATTTTGATCCACTGAGTGACCATGTAGAACAGCGGTTCTCAACCTGGGGTTCGTAATGGGTCGCTAGGGGGTTCACGGAAAGAAAATACGTAATGGCGGATATGTACATTGTATAGAGTTACAACATTTATAACAGTGAAAAAAAATATTAGTGTTGACCAACAAACATAATCAATTAATTATAAATACAAACTTGGTGCAGAATATATAAAACATATATAAGCAATTTTAAGTCTCCTAACCTAGTTACTAGTTTGTAGTAAATATACTGAAATGAATATAAAATTTAAAAAAATACTCAAGTCAAAAACAGCAACAGCATAGCAGCGAAATACTATTTCGGCATACCGTAGATCGTGTTTGAGTCCAATATCTGAGAAGCGAAGGGTGAACGGCATTTAGTCTGAGCGCACACCCTCCTCCTAGAATAAAGTGTTGTCAGTCAACTTGTGCTGTGTAATTAACTGTTGTTTATAGTTATTCTGATCGTTTTTTTTTTCTTATTTACTTAAATCTACTACAACGGTACACGCTTACGCTTTTGCAAAGTATCAACGGCCCTTCTGCGGGTACGCCAATCTCTACAACGCTTAAGATATATCGCCGGTGAGGTGACTCTGTTTTTTGAAATCTAGCTCACTTTGCAACGATAATCTTGCAACTGTACACTTTTGTATCGCCCTGTAGGGTGTCAGTCTTTTTCGACCTATACGACACACCTCAGCGAACGTGTACTGTGTAGGATAAGTTAAAATCACCCACTGGAAGTACAGGCTATCCTCTTTCTTTAAAGGGCCTGGGTGATTTAACTGTTTGTCTAATATTATTCTGAATATTTTGACTAAAAAACTACAAATTACACTTCCAGTAATCTTAATAAAACTCAGCTTTGAGCACAAGCAAAAATAGAATTTACTATCTGTATTCCTCGAGGAAGTGAATACAGTGGAACTGACCTTGTAAATAATTTTATTTGTGCCTTGGATAATTATATAACGTAACACCTTGATAATATTTCTAACACTAGGAAATATAACAATGGAATATTCAACAATAGGTAAGTGAACGTTAGAAACTTTTTTATACTGAAAAATAATAATCATCCATTTATTAATCTTAAAAAACACAACTCAAAAATAATACTTTTGGATAACTCTTTTCCAATTTATACAATTTGCAACAAAAGCAATTTTCTTTAACTCTTGCTTAATCTAATAAGGTAGAACAAATTTTAATATTACTTTTAATTATGCTTTTAATTAATATGCTTTGTTCCAAGCTTTTTATTAATTACTTATTTTTAATTTATTTAAATTATGAATTTACTTTAATGATTTTTATGCTATACGACTTTAGATATTATAAAAACATTTCACACTAAGAAAAACAATTTCCAATCCTACTAACCCAGTATCTGTAATAAATTAAATTTGAATTTAATCAGGCAAATTGTGGGGAATAAACGTAAATTCGCTGACACAGACCTCAAATTTGTTGTTTAAGATGGCCGTCTAACACGGGGCTGATTGTTGTTTATAGCAGCAGAAGAACCTGTAGGGTAAAGTTGCTCTCTGCGCTTTTGGCGATGTACAATGATGACAGCGTGCTGTTCTATTGTTGTCGTGAAGCTGCGTCAGATGTTCTTCCGTTGAGTTATAGTTGCCTGTGGTTTGTAGTAGTCCTTTATGTGTCCGGGGATCGTCCTGCTAACTCTTCCTCGTTAGATACTCATGTCCAGTTGTCCGCCAAAACGTTCCAGAAGTCCAGGTCCCTGAAGTTTCTTAGCTACTTCATTGATAATATAGCCTTAGCAGTATATTGTATTCCTGCTTATATTCCTGTAGTCTTCCTGTATCGCCTTGTCAAACCGCTGATCACTTCACCCGGATAATAGCAAACTCCGTACTAACTCTTAAAAATCCATAAACAGAGAGACATACACTCCGTGTACTGTCGATCACCAAAATCCTCAAACAGAGTGACATACACTCCGTGTACTGTCGTTCACTCAATCCTCCCTTTGAAATTCCCGTCCAGGGTTTATAAAGCCTCCTTCCATCTCCCCTTTCGCGATTTTTCCGCGAAAATTCACTTTTTCACATTAAAGTGATTTTCTTACACCTTCCTGTGTGTAAAATCATCCTTTGTTTAGCAATACATTTAAATCCTTTATTTTTATTTTGTTTATCGTAGTTTTAAGGCTTAAACTTCTTAAATTATTTGAATGCTACATCCTTGTTCCGGCCGCCAAAGCTCCTCTCCGCTCTGATTGGCTCAGCGCTTTACGTGGTTCCTAACCCTTCCTCTCCTATTCTACTGCGCGAATTTTCAACTTTCCTTTCTAACTCCTCGCGGTTTTATGGGATTTTCCCGCGAAATAGCTTTTCTTAAACTGTGATTTTTTCCTGTTTTTTAGAGACTTGAATGAAAGTTGTAGGACGCTCCATTCTCTTCCTAGGCCTTCCCTAGCGTTTTCCCAATGCATTTTCTTTTAAAAATTTTCCATTTTCATTATTTTAAATTTTCATTTTCATTTTCCTGAAGGTCTATTGTTGTTGTGACAATAGCCGAAGTCTGATTTCTATAATAGGTTTTTTAACGAAGTTTTTGCCATTTAAAAGTATACGATTTTCCAAGTTTTACATTTACGTTAAATACCGTTAATTTATTTAAAATACTGGTTTTTACAATAATCAATTTACCTCCCTGCTTTATTACTTTAGATTAATAGTTTAAAAAATACAATTTTCCCTACTGACTTAACCGCCAGGTGTGAAAACTCCTACCATTCATAATAATTATTTTATTTGAATTTTCTTTTGCTTTTCCTAAGCAACTAATCCTTCTTAATAACATGTACTCATTAAACTTTATTAAACTTTAACTTTAATTGACTTTAGCGTCAGTGTTTCTACCCTGATTCGCTAAATATTGAAATTATGACTTTTTGTCATACCACCTTTTTTATAGGCCTTATTTTGCTCATTACAAAAATACCTCCCTTCCAGGCTTTTGAGGAAATTTGAAATTTTCCCTAGACTTTACTTGATTGTTACGTCATCACCGTTTAGTATTACGACCTGAGTCTCATACGTACAACACACCCGTGATTAGCGTAATGTGTTCCCGCCATAGAACCCAAATACGTAATAGTCCTGGATCCAGGTGTTCCCTAAAAATCTTTGATTTTATTCTAAGTTAATTTTACAATCCCGAACAAGCTCGGGTTCAATAGTTCCATCTGTACGATAACAACCACCTCGCCGGGACTTGTTCAAGGCCGCGCTACATTGGGTTCATCCACATGGTCGCCCAGAAATCTTGCATTTTACATATTTCAATAAAATTTCAAAATTTCCGGATTTACACGGGTTTTGCCCGTTGTACTACGTTGGTGCAATAATATGGGATAAGTGGTTAAAAACTGTTAAAGTAAATCAAAATAGTAGTGAAGAAGTTGGTTTGCCAAGTACGTCAAAGGACACTCAAAAACCCTCAACACAGGTTAGTGTATGTACACAGGCAACAAAAATTTTAATAAAAATGAAGACGCTACCTATTCAGTCATAAAGAAGAGAAAATATTAAATGAGTATTAAGATGTACGGATTTTCTTTTGTCGGGGATGACTGTCCTAGGCCACAATAGTACAGAGAAGCCTTCTCTGCTTACACGACATTTACAAACAAAACATCCTAACTATGAGAAAAAAGATCACACATATTTTTTTTAACGTCTTTTAAAACAAAAGAACATAGTATCTTATTTTGGGTCAATTAACAAAGGTAACGGAAATGCGGTAGAAGCTTCAAATAAAATAAGTTACCACATTGCAAAATCTGGAAAAAGCCTAGCAGAAAATTTAATTTTTCCATGCATTAAGGATGCTGTAGTTGAATACTTGGTGAAGAGAATGCCAAAAAATAAACAATATCCCAGTTTCTAACTCAACTATATCTCGCAGAATTAACGATATGTCTAACGATATTAAGGAAGCGGTAATTACAAGAATAAAGGATAAAAAACACTTTGCTATTCAAGTTGATGAAAGTACGAACATGTTTAAATGTGCTATAATGCTTGTAATTGTAAGATACTTGTATAAAATATTCTACAGTGTTATCCACTGCCAGAAACAACAAAAGGAGCTGATATATATTTAATGTAATTAATGGGAAAATTGTTGTGGCCTATCTACTGATGGAGCAAAATCTATGTCAAGCTGTTTTATTGGTCCTTGAGCTTGTCAAAGAGGTGCCACCCCATGTAAGCTCGACTCATTGCTGTATCCACAGACAAAGCCTTGCCTGCAAAGACCTATCTGGTGAACTTAAAACTGTTTTGACTTTATCAAGTCACAGGCCTTAAACTCAAGGCTTTTCAAATATTTTTGTGAAGGAATGGATAGCCTCCACTTGATCTTACTTTATCACACAGAAGTGAGGTGGCTTTCCCGGGGTAAAGTCTTCCAAAGATTGTTCGAGCTTAGGTATGAAGTGCAGTTGTTTTTTCAAGATAACTCTTTCCGCCTGTCATTAAAGTTACATGACAGCGATTGGCTTACTTATCTGACATTTTTCAACAACTCAATAAGCCTTCAGATAAGTTCAATCACAATCTTCAGAGAATCAGAGGAAACTATGTAAAAAAATTTGAGTTTTGGAGGTCTTGTATTCTTCAGGACCAGACAGAAGTATTCGAGACTTTGAGAGACTTTAATAAAGTATTTTTATTTACATTTTATATTTAGTATTGAAGTGTTAAAATGTAATTGAAAAGTATAGTACTCATATAGCTTTAAACTTGTATTTATTGCTAATCCTATTACTGTGCTGATTCCTCATTGCTGACGCTAACATGCACTAGATACGAATTATATTCCGGGGGTAGAATTCATGAAAAGTAGTTTGTAACGGGTATCCAAACTCCAAAAAGGTTGAAAACCGCTGATAAACAGTAAGTAACGACAGACTACCTGCCTTTTATATATTCTGGGCAAACAAATAAGTTTAGTCCCTCAATTTCAACTAAAATACCACTATTGCATCTAAAGAATTAGACGATTTTTTTCCTCAAAATTACATATATTTGGGGGGGTAGGTGTTTTAGAAAAAAAAATCAAATATAAAGGTTGAGTGTTACATCATTAAAAAAGTTACCAGGTTGAAAAAAGTCTCATTTTAAGATGGCGACCCTAAACGTACTAAATTTTGTTTTTGTATTTTATTTACTTGCTAGCACTGAACGGTTTTACTACCAGAACTTAATATTTTCCCAAACATTGTTTTGATATACAATTTTAACCCGCTTGGACACTTTCCACATGTATTCTAACTTCAAAAATATAGAATTTTAGGGTACTAAAACAGTCTATATTTCAAAATTTTAAATAGCAAACATCAATTTAAAGAAAGCAGAGCTTTTTTTTTGTATTTCCCCTTTTCTTCATATCTTCAACTACTTTAACTCTTGTAGGAATTTATATACAGGGTTAGTTAAAAGTCTGGAGACACCCCCTTAACTCTCCAC
>JAGFPH010004232.1:66380-89543 GCA_018207615.1 Philaenus spumarius
CACAACGTGGATTTTAAGAAAAGAAATGAAAGATAGAGATCATTATACCAGTGGAACAAAATATTGCATTGGATCGAAGTTCTATTAGGTTATCCAAATACAATGCTTATAGGCAATCATTCGGCCAGTTTCCGCGATAAAAAATACACTTTTGAGATATTTATTTACAAATCCACCAAAAAAAAGTGTTATAGTAAAAAAATATTACCTATTGAATTTTTTTAAATATGTTTACGTATTAGTTTAGATAGTATAGATTGACTTGGAGGTAAAACATTAGGAATAATGTCGTTCATTTTGAATACAGATGGCATTTAATATTAATATTTAAACCAGGTATGGACTAATGAAACGTACACTTTAAAAAACAATAGACTGACTTCCATATATATTGCTAATGTTGGACAGTTAGTGAATAAATTAATGGACCTTTCCTTTTATGAACGACTAAAAGTACTTCCTTTACTTAAATACAATTTAGGTTTAATTTGTAAAATTACAGATACAATTCTTATTAAAAAATGTCACAACATAATTGGTACTTTTAAATATAAAATAACTTTCTTAGACGTTTATTAACTCAAATGCGTTTCAACGACAAAGTCGCCATCTTCAAGTGAAGATGATGACAACTTATGGCAAGTGAAGACTTTGTTTGAGTTAATAAACGTATTAGTTGTGAGATTTTATGTCCAACGTTTATTCTATCAAGTATATCTTGTATATCACAAGTCAAGCTCAATATTTATTTTTTCTGAACCCAAGTTAAAAAATAATACTGACTCTACACTGGATTCCACGTTCACCGTGCAGTACAGAGCGCCCATAAGCCATGTTATCCATACGACAGTCTCAGTGGTACTAGCCAACTAAAAAACATCAACTCCCATGCAACGCTCATACAGTTGACGCAACCCGCATGACAATAAACGTGATGTTCCCTGTAATGGTAGTAGCATGTCTATTCTTCCATAAGACCTGTACTGCACACTGAACGTGGAATCGAGTGTAGCAGGGTTCTTATAGAATGTTGTTCCTAAAACGTCATTGAGGAGACGATGTTATTAATGAGGTGAATAGTGTCAAATTTTTGGGTCTTGTTATTGGCAGCAGTTTAAAATGGATCATCGATGTTGAAGCTGTAAGCTTGAAAATTTCCTCGGGTATTTTTGTAAAGAAATTTGAAAGATTATTATTCTAAAAGTACACCCCTCATGTCCTATTATGGACTTATCAATCCACATCTGAAAGATGGATTAATTGATAGGGTCACTCTTCAGATAGTGAGATGCAAAGAGTATTATGTTTGCAAAAAGAGCTATTTCAGTTAGCGCTGGATTTAAAACAATGGAATCTTGCAGTAAAGCATTTGAAAACTCACAATTTTAACATTCCCGAATTTACACTTATGTATTGATGGACTAGATGTAAACACTTTTATTATGGAAGTTTGTATTCCCACAATACCAGAGAAGCAACTTTGTTGTGTTATTAGTCGCATAGTAAGCTTCCATTACAGGTTAGGATTTATATTACTTTGAATTTTTTAAATTAAGTACTGTACAAGTATTGCTCATTGTGTTTGTGCAGGGTATCAGGTAACTCTAGGCTGGCCTCCTTCTACTCTATATTTGCACCATGTTGATTAATAATCCTGTTGACTGTAAAGTGTGTTCAGTCACTCGGTTTTTAAATGCAGAAACACCTATCCTTGGTTCATATTGGTCAATGAAGGAAGGAAAAATTTGCATGACGTGGCACTGCCTACTGTCATCAATAAAGACTTGACACAAAAGTTTATGAGAAGATTCGTCAAATTAAGAGGTTCACTATTGTAAGCTTTATCAAAATTTCCCTCAAGTTTCAACATCAGTAATTATGAGATTATTTCTGAAAAACTTCAATACAAAAAGTGTGCAAGATAGGTGCTAAAAATGTTGACAGTATAACACAAAATATTAAGTTGATAACACTTCTTAGTTTTCTAAAAACAGTCTTCAGCTGATGCTAAGTTTATTTTCTATATATATATATATGTTGGCAGCACTTCTAACGTTAAAAAAAATGTGGCATCAGTGTTATATCACCTCACCAAAATGTCTGGCAGTTGCCCATGTTAAATTCAAATTGTGGTTCTGTTGTTTCTTCTATAATACTTGCTTTAGATTTGTATACAAATACAATTTTTTTAATGTGTGTTGTTAGAAAGATAAATTAGTTACTACGTTATACTTACGCTGTTGGGCAAATAACTTTCATGTAAGGCTGTCGCAGGTCTCCAATCGCACTCGCCCAGCCATGTCTGAAAAATAAAATGGGTTGGTTTTTCAAAACTATATTATTTGTTGACAAAACTACTCTACTTATCAAGAAAATTTGAAGAAATACAGTAGTACAGTCAAAGAACTTTACTGGTTTGAATCTTATCTCAAAGTCATAGCAAAACTATTTTGGTTTGTTCGCACTTTTTAAAAGTAGAAAAATGTGTGCAACAACATTCAATTTGGAGCCTTATTATTCTTGAACAAGTTTAGATACGACAAATAAAATCTGCAACAAACAATTTTTAATGTACGGATTGTGGTGCATAAAGCTTATTACAAATAAATACATTTGTGTAAGTTAAGTCAAAATACAATGATTGATAACAAAATTGTGGATGGTAAAAGTTTAAAGAAAATAAAAGTTGAATTTGAGAGAGAAGCTTGTTTCCAAGAACCTATAGTTACTTGTGTTACCTATAGTTATATATAAATAACACAAGAAATATAATTTAATTCCATTACCTAGTGAAATGAAGTATTTATCAAACTGTGTGTGCTCTAGGTGTTCATTTTATTTAATAACTTTACCTACTAGCAATTTTTTTTAATTTCTAAAAATATAAATAATTTGTATTGAACTAAAAACTTGTATAATTTTTTTTTAATAGCTTTCAAGTTATGTACGTCACAAACTATACCTTACAATTTTTAAATGTTTACCTTCCACACCATATATCTTCTAATTTTGAAGGGGACCAAATTTTACACCCAAGGTAGATATTTGTCTTACAGAGTATCAATGTTGTATAAACCATTTTAGTAGTTTGATGTCAACAGTTCAATTAATTCAAAGCTTATATTTTTTAAAATTTTCAAATATAGTTTGTTTACAAAGAAAAATAAATGAAATCTAATTATAAATTTGTATTCACTCAGAATGGAATAGGCACAAATTTAATTCATTTTTTGCAGTTTATTTCAAAATGTACATGTATGTTTATGAGTATCAAATAAATTACAAGCTCTGTGAAATTATTGTACAAATCTGTTTATTGATTATGACACAAATTTAATGGTTAGACCTCGTAGTGTATTGTATTTATTTGCAGCACCTAGCTTAAGTTCCGAGATGAAAAGTGATCTGCTTCAATTGGAAGCTGGGGAATCAATGCTTCTATCTGTCTGCTTTCTATCACTCTTTTTCTTCCTCTTTACTTCAACAATGTTTTTTTATATAATATTCTATGTTGTTTTGTGTAACAGAATTGCAACCCAACTAAAAAACCCACTCACTAACTTACAGCCTCCACTCACAATATGTTTTCAATTTTTAAATATATTGAAGTACTGCTTATTTCTTCATCTAAAATGGCAACATCTGGCAACATTGATTTGCAAGACGGCTGAATGTTGGCTATGTTAGTTCGCCTATTCAACTTTTGGTTTTGTTCTTATCATATTTGATTTGACACAATCAGGGGTTATATCTGTTATATTTTGTTTACAATATTTATTTTTTCTCTTGTTGGTGCAAGTAGAGTGTTTAGTTTCTTTTGTTTAATCAGTGCAAACACAACCAAAATGGATTAACGTTAACTTTCATTTTTTGTGAAGTATTTCTCTTATAATTCTTCTGATATTTATTTCCATGTGTTTTTTCCTGTTTTTCGACTTAGAAAAGCGTTTACTTTTCAACTGTAACTTTTCTTTTTCGGAAGGAACTTTTCGTTCTATAAAAATGTATTAAGTTCTTCCTTCGTTTAAAAAAAGGGAAAAAGTGACATAAATAATTACATGCCTATTTTTCTTCTACCATTGTTTTGAAAAACTTTACTTAATACAACTATTGAAATATCTAGAGGGCTTTTCTGCAAGTCAATGCTGTAAGTCAATACTTTGCCAAACATTATTTGACAATACATTATAATAACACTAAGTATAATTAGTTTGAGTACAATTTTCCGCCAATCCTAGCTTAACCCTTTTATATGAGTTCGTCGACGCGTTTCGGAGTTCCTCCATTCTCGCCCCCCTACTTCAGTACTAATTATATTCAAACTAATCGTATTTATCCTAGCAGATATAATTTATATAATAAACACAAAGTATATGTTTTTTTAACTTGAAACAGAACAAATCAGACACCAAGTGTTACGTTGGATGAGAGTGTACTTGAATAAGTCAAAAGTGTAAAGTTTTTAGGCTTTTATATAGACAATAAGTTGACATGGGTTAATACACAGCATAGTAGTAAAGGAATATTTAGGCTATACTAAGAAATTTGAAACTATATGACAGTCCTACTATTTTATTACTAGCTTAATATGGTCTTGTATATCCATATCTGAGCTTTTTTTAAAAAGTCTTAAAAAAGCTGAGTTATGCAGAGTTGCGTTTAAAGATCTTGGAGTGCTTACACTTCCGACAAGCCTATATAATATATACATCCTTATGGTGATATTCTACTTCAAATTCAAATGTTTTATCTAAAATAAAGATATAGGTCTACACAGTTATAGTACCAGAAGAGCTTGTAATTAATTATAGTGCAAACTTCCTTCCCAAGCTGATACTAGACTGATTAATAAGCTCCCACAGAGCATTAAAAACTTTATCATGTTTTACCTTTTAAAAACAGCCTTAGACAGCTCCTATTAATTGTCTAGATCCTTTTACTCTGTGGAGGAGTTTTGTGTACCCATACTGTACCTTGACATAATGGATGCGATCTCCAACTTTCCATTAAAACCCATTTATTTAGGCCATGTATATATTTAAATTAATAATTGTTACATTTTTTTTAAATATTTAAAAAATTCAATATATAGTATTATATGACAGTTTTAAAATTGTTAAATGTTGCAGTATTTTAATAATTTTTCTATTTTTAAATGATGAATATCATGTTTTTATCAAATGATTGTAAATTAATTTCTTGTTCCCCCTCTTTTAAAAGTTATAATTTGTTGCCCAATTTATTTATTGTGACGTATCCTGTACATGTAAATGTTTCACAGCTTAAAAATAAAATGAAATGACTTTCAGATACAATTAAAACTAAATAAATACTAAGATTCATCCATTGTAACTGAAGAAATTAAAGTAAAATATTATTAAGTAACTAATGTATTAAATTTTGTCCCCCCAGAAAAAATGAACAGCCTAAGCTATGTGTAACATGGATAAAACTTATTGCATAGTTAACTAAAATCCACTTTTCCATCATAAACGTTAATTAAAAATTTCTTCTATTGAAATTTACAAGATGACGTTTACGATAATATGAGTAGTTACATTATTTTTATTAAACTGAGTATTAGAAAAAATTCTTAATTTTTAATTATTCACTTGAAATAAAAATTGAACTTGTTTATAGTTTCAATAAACAGGACCAGGAATTGGCACATAGGCTACTTTCTCGCAAACACATTTAAATTATTGAACAGATTCACTAAGACTTCATAATAATTGTAGGTGGGGTAGGAGAGGTGATTTAATAAAAGTAGAAGATTAACTAATAAATATTATTATTATTATCTAGAGAGAAAACTATTCAATCGATTTAGAACAAACTTGCACCAAACACGTCAATTAGGGCTGTATAGATGCACGAAAAAAGGTTTTGAAAATTTTTGAAGAAACAACCCCCTTTATGGCCAAAAAACCCCCAAAATCAGTTATTATTATTATTAGCTGAATGAGAATTTTTAAAAAGATGCGGTTTTTTGCATATGGTAGGGTACATTAAAGACTACAAATAAGCCAAATTTTATCAAAATCGTTAGAGCCGTTTTTTCATAAAAAAATAATAACTGATTTTTTGGGGTTTTTTTGCCAAAAAGGGGATTGTTTTTAAAAAAAATTCAAAACCGTTTTTCGTGCATCTATACAAGCCTACTTGACATGTCTGGTGCAAATTTGTTTGAAATCGATGGAATAGTTTTTGCTCTAGCTTTATATACATACAGACAGACATTTTGTAAAAACCACTTTTTTGGACTCAGGGGGTCTCAAAACGGATATTTCTACAAAAATCTCAACATCGATTGTTTTTGCAATCACTATAATTTCTCTATATTTACTGTAGTATATAGTGAGAAAGTAAAATTATATGATAGTTACAATATTTTGGATGTATGATATAATATTAAATGTTTGATTGAAATGGAGTAGCCTATGTTGATAATGGGCTATGTAGGGTTTTCTTTAACTGGTTGTTATGAAGTATTTGGAAGCTTATAGAGACTGGTGGTTTATGAAATGTACCCCTGACAAGTCATGTTGATTATTTGATAAACTGAATTTGGGTATCACTTTATCAGCAAGTGATAATAAAATCAATATTGATTAGGCCTGCACAGAGGAATCTTTACTGCGTAGAGCTAACATATGGCTTCCTGGTTAACGTTATAGAGTTTAACCTATACTTAGTTGACTTTAAATGAGTTCTTAAATATGACTAGTAAAATGATCAAGACATATTTTTGAGCTTCAATTTAAAATTAAATACAAACACATTAATACAAATTCATCACAAAATGCGCATAAATTAATGGCATTTGAATTAAATTGAACAAAAACACATCAAGGATTTCTCTAATAATCAATATCATAGTGATACCAATATAAATTATACTAAATTATATACTAATTTATACTTGAAATATGTATACAAAGTAGGTTAATAACAAGAATTGTAAAATAAAGTACAATTTTCATAACAGTTACATACCTACAACCAACTGTCCCAAAAGTTTGCCAAGAATTATATTAATAACAACAACGTAGCCAATATACTGACCTAACCAATAATAATAACTATGGCAAAAATAAATTATCCATTGGCGGTAAGGACCAGTAAAAAGGAGGTGCAGCTAATAAACGTAGAAGTATAAATTATAACATATTTTGTTTGTTCTGTTTTCTTGTTTATAGATCTAAGAATCTCTAACAACATTTTTAAAATATTTTTTTATTAGGCCTACATTACTTTTGAAAATAGATAGGAGAATGAGTTTCTGAAAATAGTTTGAAAACTTTATATTATAAAATTATAACAAAAACAAATAGTTTTGATATTCTTAAGGGGTTTCTTCACCTTGCGTAAAACATACACTTTGTAGCCTACTAAGATGTTTTGGATAACGTTTTTCAACTTTGAAAGTTGTGAAATCTCTTAAATTGTTCGTAACGGTAACTCTTTACAATAAAAGATTTAATTAAGAAAAATTTATTATTTTCACTGAATTTTTTTAGGGGGATTTCAAACAGTAATTTCGAAATTTTAAGGTTACTTTAAAAATATAAAGCCTTCTTAATAAGTTAAAGTTATTTTCCTGACTATTCATTCATAAATAGAATCCGAAACACAAGATTACAAATTTTGATCCTTTAAAATTCATAGCAAAATATTTTCAGTTCCAATTACTGAAATATAAATGGGATAAAATTATTTATAATTACGTCAAATGCATTGTGACAACTTTATACATTCTGGATCGATAGACGAACAACTGATCCTAGAAATGTTTTTTCCTTTCAATTACCATAAAATTTTTAAAAAATTATGATTTTCTTAAATCAATTTAAAGAGCTTCTGCGGAATAAAACCAACAAACAAGAGATAGTATTGGCTAAAATCTTTTCTCTGAGGAAAAACTTACTAGTAAGATTTCCTAGGATTCATTAATCGTCTTCCGTTTAATTTCCTTGGTTTCCATTTTATTTCCATTTATTATTGAGTAGTTGCTGAATTAAAAATAAAAAAGTTGTTCTATTTCTCCTCTCAGGAATCATTAACTTGTAAAACTTAAATGTAATAAGACTAAACAAAAAACAACATTTAAACTCTGGCCTACTATTCTGCACTGTGATATCATATACCTCATTCTAAGATATATTTTTAGTGTCTTTACTACATAGAGTCACAATTGAATCTTAAACCTAATAGTATATTTCATCACTAGTACTAAGAGTGGGTTTTTTAGGTGCACCAACGACTTTGCGAAATTACTGAAGTTCGAAGAATTACTTTTTTTTACAAGTTATGAACAATATTTTTTCATTGCAATGCAAAGAAGAAGCATGAATAAAAATAGAAAATACATTTCAATTTAATGGACAATTATTTTACTAGAGGTGTGTCAGTGTTAGTGTGGCGGACTGAAGTAATTAATTGTTATAAATGATTTAAAAAATGTAGCATCAAACAATCGTGAGTAATATGGAAAATACTCATAGTTAAACATGTTTTTTGTATTGTACATCTAAAAGTGCTATACAATATTTGAAATTGAGCTGAATGGCAGAACAACCGAGTTGTCATGACTGTGAATACCAGTAAACTAATTTTGTATATAATGTTGCATTTAATTATTATACTTGATGCCACTAATTAGAATAATCAAACCAGTGGACCTGGAAATTCTTAGCTAATGCTTGATTTAATTTTAAGGATTGTTATCCCATTTCATCCCTTTGACTTAAGTAATCGAATTGCTAATGTTTTTTATATCAATTAAGAATAATATTAAATAATTTTAGATTTATAGTTTGTAGGAATTTAGTGCAATTTGTGTTTATTGTAGGCCTATAAGGGTAGCTGTCCCATTTAAATCTTTTTGTTTGTAGTGACGATATTCTCTAAAATAATCCTGGTACTGATACGTGTAAATTGAGGAATTTTTGTAAAATTTGTTGAGTAGTTTTTGAAAATGTAGAAAAAATAAGTGGTTATTATTTAATTTTAAGGGTAGTTATTCCAAATTATCTATTTGACTTAAGTAATCAAATTGCAATAATTTTGTATATCCCTTAAAAATAATATTACATAATTTTAGCTTTATAGCATGTAGGAAGTTAGTTTAATTCATATTTATTATACAGAAGTAGCAACCCCATTCTAACCCCTTCCAATTGTGAAGAGGAGGCGATGATAACCACCCAGGTTTTTCGAACTAAAAAAAAAAATCCAATTGTGAATCTAAACTATCCAGGGACCCACTCAAACACACAAAATTGGTCCAGCCGTTTAGGGTTTAAACTTATGTAATGTTTGTTAGTATGTTGAATGTCAAAGGTATGTTAAATCACTTTGTAACATCTGTGTGAAACATATTTAATCATCGTTGTAAAATTGTAGTAATCTAAATCAATTGATGCCGCGCAAGAAAGCACAAGGAAATGTCTCGAATTCATAACTTTTCATAAGGCATATAACCGAAGACAAACTTGTTTTGAGAAGAAAATAAGGACAAAAATGAATTCGTCAAGATTTGAACTTTCTACCACAATCTTCCAATCATTTTTCAATCTTATAGTTTTCTGTAAATCCTGTAAATTGGACAGTTTTCAACCAATGAGAAAGCACATTTTGCAATCGTTGTATCTATTACAAATCGATATATTTGTATAATGATATTTATATAGATTTGAAGTTCAAGTTATATATTTTCTATTGATATAAGGAAAACCTGGTTTAGAGTTCCAAGGCTTTTCTGGTATTTCCATGAAATAAGTACTTTCGTCAATGCCCTAGGAGCGTTGTTAGCTGTTACATTTTCCCATTGTCTACAGCGTGGCAGTGTCTGGCTGGAACTGTATACTATATGTTTGTGAGAGTTTTGTTTTGTTGTTTTAATTTAGTGAAACAAAGTGAAATAGTTTATAGACTGAGGCTATTTAAAATTTTCAAGTAGCCTACACAGTTCAATTCTATGATTTATTCTCTACAATTTGTTATAGTAAAATTTAATTTTTGGTTTTAGCATAATTATATTCCTTAATTCCTATTCAAAATGGGTGCTCGTGAAATAGTATAAAAATACTATTTCAAGCACTGCATTCCAAAAAAATAATCTACAACCCTCGGAATAGAAGATGACCCCTCCCTCCTTGAAAACCGGCTGGATCTGCCCATGGGTTGGGTCCTTTAGTTTGTCTTTTCATAAATTTATTTTCCAGCCAGGTTTGCCCCCCCCCCCCCCTTTCATAGGTCTATATTAAAAATCCATGCATCTGAACTTTTATAATTGACCTTTTGATAATGACTGATAATAAATAAATAGCTTACTATCTGAAATTGATTATTAACAGCAACATAGCAGCTTGCATTAGTTTGATAAAATTTTAATTTGTTTAAATCATGTAATGTTATCATGTATTGTTAACTTTAATAGAAATCATAATATATTCTACCGTACTTTAGGTCTAATGATATTAAATAAATAGGGACAGCAAGGGTACATGCCCCTCTCCAGAGCTAAAACAAAAACACTGTAATACCTAATTTTGAAATCATAGCCTTTGCTGGCTTTTGATAAAAACACAATATCTTTCCAAACAAAAGACAAACCTCATAGGAGGTTTAAATTACATTTTTTAAAGTTGAATTAAATTTATATTACAGATTTGCTTCGTGTGTCTGTAGTGTAGTTTCTGTTGTTTGGAAATTGTGCACTTGGGATAAACCGCTATTCTACAATAGCAGGCTAAGATTTTGTGTGTAGCCCTATAAATGATTTAAGGAAAACATACACTTAAGCAGTATTGTTTGTTAACTTTGTTCTATTCCAAATATCTATTAAATAAAGTAAAATTAAGTTAAAATAATAATTGCTTTTGTGCCGTTATTTAAATAGCGCGCCACTATTTCAATCAAAAATCCACTCTCGTTAAACTAAACTAATTCCCTGCTCAATACACTGAACGCCCACGGCACCTAGCGGGTAGAGAACGTAACTCCAATCAGCTGACTGTTAACATTGCTAAGCTCATGCGTAGAAAAAGACAAGTAATGCAATCGTTCCTTAGTCATCTCTTTATAATTAACCTTGAACTTGTACAGACCTTCGTTCAGCGACCGACATAAAAGACTAGAAAACCTCATGGCAACGTGAACGTTTGCAAAATGCGAAGTGAAACGTGAACTAGCTATTTTAATTAAAAATAGTCTTCCAAAAAGTGCGATAAATAAAAAAAAACCAGTAATGTAGCGAAAGTCATTCATATCGTAAAGCGGACGTCAAGTTTCGTTAGTTCACAAAACATGTGAATATGTTTAAACACTTTGACATCAATTACCAGGTAACGATTTAAACCATTTCTTAATTATATTTCCATCTGAGTTGCTATATTAATTTGTACTGTTGTAAATTTTAACTATAATTATATATCTGCAGTTACAGAATAATTTTGTTAATCCATAAGTAAATTTAACCTATACAGCCATTTCTTTTAACCAAAGATACAGCCTATAAGCCTTCAGCAAATTTCAGTTTAAAATATAGTAGCCTTTTGTGCTATATAAAGGAGAAACATATCAGTTAGTAATAGTCTCTGTTCAGATTTTTCTGTTATTAATTTTATAAAACAATATGTTACAGTTCCACGAACAGACATTCAGTTTCTTGCATAATATTACAATTCTGTTTTGCACATGATTTTTTGCACTTAACCTTTTGGTTCTGAAACTAAAATTATGTTGTATTTTGTTTCATAGTTTACAACTGGTGCAACAATGACCCACAAAAACTGAATAAACTTAACTTTTGAAAATTTCTGCCTTCAAAAGAACTGTCAGTGTAAAAGTCCAAATTTGTGAAACATCAGTGACTATTAATGGATAATTATATATAATTCAAAATAGCAATTACATGTTTTAAAATCAGAATTAATGAAGGCTGTTTTATAACAAAAAAATACAAAAATAATCTGATAAAGGCTGTATGTAAATTTCTTTTTATTAAATAACTTGGATGGGACCGCTAGCAAATTTTTGGAACCACAATCCTCAAAGGATTTCATTCTAAATTTAAAAAACCTTTTTTTTAAGAGAGATGTCTCTGAAAATTATTAAACGCCATTATTTTTATTATTTAATTTGACTTAGTATTAAGGTTGGCCAACAAAACAAAGTGTTATTAATAAATCCATGGTACTATGTATTTAATTTTGTAATTTTGTAAAAAGTAATAAATTGTAATAAATCTTTTATTATAAATGGGGAGAGTTTTTCTAATTTTACTTCAGGGAAGGGATCTTTTAAATATAATCAAAATCAATATTGTAAATGTAAACTATTCTTAAATTTTCTTTTTTAATTATAACTAAGGGCATATCAATTTGAATCTTTTCTTTAAGGGCATATGAATTTTTGCATATCACTTTACAGTTAAATTAAATAAACAAAGTGTTCGTTATGTGAATTGTATTTATTGTATTTCCTGTAAATAGCTAACTCACGTATCAACTTTAAATAAGGTAAGATTACAGATCTTTTGCTGTACTCGGTAAAGTTTTAATTCTTATAGGATTGTATGTACCATCTTAGTCTTAGCCCAGCACGCATTCCAAATTGTTGTCATAATTTCTTTAAAGGTGGTACCGGTACACTTTTTGTTTAATTGATGATAAAAAAAAAACATTTTTAACTTAAGTTTTTGTTCAAAACGCAAAGCTTTACCAAAGAGGAGGTTTAAATAGACCATTGTTATACTTTATTAGGACATACAGATTCATCAGGTCTGTAAATCAACTGTTTTGTATTTCATCTACAAATAGGTACATCCATTATCTTTACCAGGATTTGATCCAGCTGCCGCATCAAGCTTTAGAGTCAGTATGATAAAAGGCTATCTTTGACTAAGTTTAGTGTAAAATTGTAAAGTTAAACACACATCCACAAGAACAATGAATGACGTAAAAGTTAAAACGATTTTAAATAAATCAATCTGTGAGTTTAACAAAAAAGTAGTCCCTATTAAAATAACGTATGCTAACGACTTGCTGGAGACTGTTGCATGAATAGGCCTACACTGGCATAAAGTAAAAACGTTGAGAAAATAAAATTTTTCACTATAATAACCTATTACGCACCTCTACCAAAACAATATAATCACAATTCACTTAATATTTTGTTTACACTAGCCTAATATTATTACTTGATATAATACTACAAAAACTTTTAAAATTCACTAATAAATATAAAGTGATTGACTTGTTAGTACAAATTTTCAGATCTTCATGCAGCAAGCCACTGACGTAGGCCTATAGGTACATTTCAATAAATAAAACAATAACAAATATTATAATACTTTCAAAGTCATTGCACATTCAGCTGGAGAGAATTTATGAGTAGTCATTGCTGCTAATTAACAAGGTAAATTTATTGTTAGTCATCATCATGAACAATGATTATTTGCACAATTAACTTATACAGTGAAGTTAGGGAAAAAAGCAAGCAAATTTTAGTGAACCTTAGTTTTAGAGCTAATAAAAAAGATTGAGTTCTTGAAGAAACAAGGATGGTTTTACTTTTTGGATTAGTCAATTGAATCACAAATTTAAGTTTTGACTATTTACTATGTATTTTAAAACAAAAGGTAATATTTTTTTAAATTAAGTTGACAATTAAAAGTCTAACTAAAATTTAAGGAATTTGTATGTTTATATTTTGGATTATTTTATAAAAAAAAAGATATTTTTGCAAAGATTATTAATAATCCTTTAATGTTTGGTGATAGGCCTACATTCTACTTCCATTATTTAAAATAGACATAATGTATTTTTTATCTTTTCAACAATTAGGAAAAAGCTAACTTACAGTTTCTAGGCACAGTTCTTTTCAAATTTTAATGCTATTTCAACACGTATTGGTATACTAAAAGATTTCTTATAGCTATACGTATAGGCCTTTAACCTTTACTTAGTCGCGTGATTAATATTACATATTTAGTCGCGCACGGGAGAAAATACCGGGTATAACAAATTCTCATACTTAAGGTTAAAAGATATTTTAATGTTTACAAACAAACACATACAGCTTATATAATAAGAAACAGATTATATTTAAATTTACTTTGATAGGAAAAAGTAAGTCTAGCCTCATTTAAAAATAATAAAACAGAAGTACGTACAAACAAACAGACAAGTGAAATACATAATTATTAAAATATTACATTAAAAAATTGTACAACGGAACAGTACATTAATAGTAAAATATACGATTATAATATTAAATAATATTTATAAAAAAACCTGAAATAATTGTATTTTGCTGCTGTGAGTTGTCGGGCAGAAGTTCCTCTAAACCTCTTCTATTTCATTACCGTCCTCATTACTTGCATCTTCTGCGCAGTTATTACACAGTGAAGTTGTGTGCTGTTTACAAATATACTTTAAACAGGATGAACACGTCACAACTGTTCTTCTGTTTTCCCTCCAAGTGCAATATTCACATCGTCCAGGTGCTCTAGCTACACGTAGTGTTCGCACATCTTCTTCAACACCAGCAAGTCTTCTTATTTGTCGCTTCAATGACCGAGGTAGGTTTTCTTGCAAAGCTCTTTTTCTTATATGTTCAACACATAATTCTCTTGCAAGAGTTTTCAAAAATTCTCTGCGTACAATACTTGTTTGTGAATTTGCTAAATAAACTATATTAGCATTAACTCCACCAATGTTCATAAGAGCAAAAAAAAGAGCCAGGGGCCATCTGTTTGTTTTTCGTCCTACGTTGTAAGTGGCCTTTAACTTATCCAAGGTGTCAACACCTCCTTTGGTTTTATTGTAGAACGTTAAGATCTCGGGTTTCAACATTTCACCACTATCATTGTCAATGTCGTCTGAGTCATGCAATGAGGAAAGCAGTAAGACTACTTTATTATTCTTAGATTTGTATGAAAGAAGGGTTTTGTCTTCACCATAAAAAAACAAACTACTGTACAATGCCCGGTTTGTGGTCAAAGTCACTATTTGCGGTAGTTGAGGCTTGTTTTTACGCAAAGTTCCTACAAGCGAAAGTTTGTGATCATTTGCCAATGTATCACAGAGTGGTAGTGAAGAGAAAAAATTATCAACTGTAACATTTCTGCCAGACTGAGAAATAGGCCGCACCATTCGAAGCACAACATCTTGGGCTTTATTACTAACACTATATTGTCCTTGTTGCTGTTTCCCACAATATACTTCCATATTACATGCGTAAAATGTTTTTGCATCAGCTAGAGCATACACCTTTATACCGTATCTGTTAGGCTTACTTTTAATATACTGCTTAAATGGGCAACGGCCTCTAAAAGGCTCCAATATTTCGTCTATTGTTGTATTTTCTCCAATTGTATAATGTTTGGAGCAGTTAGTGTTAAACTCTTCAAACACATCTCGCAAAGGAGCAAGTTTGTCATTCAGACGTCGTTGTTCTCTAGTATTTATATTGTCGAAGCGAAGACAGCCCAACAAAAATCTAAATCTTCTCAAAGCCATTGTAGAACGAAAAAATTCCACTCCAGTAAAATCAGCATACAAATCATCAAGATTCTCGTGAGACGATTTCAGTGTTCCTGCCATGTATAGTAGTCCAAACAGAGCTTTTAACTCCACAATGTCTGTATCTTTTGCGTCTCTATCTCTTTGAAAATGTTGACGGTTCATTGCAATTCGTTGATTTGTATAGCGGAGAATGTTTTCAAGCATAGGGTCAGTAAAATACAATTTCCAACAATCTAATATAGTACTAGCATTACGAGCATCTCCTCGAACGCCAGGTAGATGCATCCTAAGAATATTGTGAGACCTACGTCTAATATTCCTAGGACGAGGCGGTGCACACGAATACCATCGGGTGAGGTTGTCTTTTCCCCAAATACAGTTTTTGTTTCTGGTTATGTCAAAAATATTGATGGTTCGATCACCTGGATTTAAATTTTGCACAGAGTCAGATTGTTCTACATTGAAAACTGCATCATATTGTTCTTCATCCTTGGATTGCTCAGAATTAGTGTCAAGGTTACACACATCCGCATTATCTTCTTCACCTTCGCTGTCATAAGGTAATGTGTCGTTTCTCTCTGATTCCAGCTCTAACAATAGATCGGAAATTCTTTGTTCCTCACGGGGATCCATGCTAACTTAATTTATAGGTAAACAAAACGTAAGTAAGATAATATAGGCAAATAAACTAATAAACAACTAATAAAAACTAAAACACAATGTATCGCACACGGAACTTTATACCGTGAAAAAGGAAAACACAACTAGTCGCGCACGGTACTTTCTACCAGGCGTTTAGGAAAACGATATTGACAGACACATGCCTAGAGCAAAACTGACACCTGCACATCCCACTGGTTCATAAGGGGTGGGGGAACAGCTGTAAAGTCAGTTGCACTTCTAACAAGAACACCCGGTATGTTTTGTGCAAAAGAAAATGAACCCGGTAGAAAATACCGTGATGCGACTAATTAAAGGTTAAATAAAATTGAAGTGTCTGTCTGTGATTTCAAAATATAAGCTTTTTTCTAAGCTCATATATGATTATTTACACTATGATATTGGATGTCTATTTAGATCTATGGATTGCATTACATAGGCCTACAAATCACAGCTGGTGGCCCACAGGATGGCCCACTACCCAACTTAACCCAAGTGTGCCTATCCTAATCAATCACACATAGATATAAGTTAGGCCTACATTAATTAATTCACAAAATGAGGTTGAAGCATGTTTACACAAAAAGACTTAGGTCTATTAACTTATTAAATACTAGGGGAGACCCCTGCGTGCTCCGCACGCCAACCCCCAATGGTACCTTCTAAAAACATTTGTTATGTTTTATTTATAATAAAGACCTAGTATTAATAATAACCTCAAAACTAAGATGGTAAATATTGTTAAATGTTCAAACCAAATTATTTCTTATATTTTATAACAGCAGTTAATAATGGTTAAAAGAACCAGCAAGGCTCAGGTTTACACTTTAAAACCCTAACCTAAAAAGTGGAAATACAAAAATAATTGCTTCAAATTTTGAAATCAGCTGTTAATGGAAATATTAAAGCAGCTATGTTATCTGTTATTTTATTCAATTGGTTGCTATGGTATTAAAATGTAAATACATGTGTTGATTTATCATTCTAAACCTAACCTAAGATTTTTTTCCGACTAAATTTACAAATATATTGAAATAAAAAAAGGTTTTTACCGAAATTAATTATAGCCTATGTTACTCAGGGATAGTGTAGCTTTTTATTAGTAAAACTATTTTTTCAATCGGTTCAGTAGAGCCAGAGATTACCCCCTAAATACAAACAAACAAACAAACTTTACCTCTTTATAATATTAGTATGGATATTAAAAGGACACTTGTAATATGTCACCTATATATGTAGGACAAATATGTTTAGATAGCTTTACAAAAATTGGTAACAAGCAGTGACGAATAGTAATAGAATTGCATTATTTGTGTGTGTAAGTTATGGCGTAACTTAACTATTCGACTCTAGCCTAATATTTTTGCAGACAACGACATTGTTTTACATTCTACTGTTTATAAATGCTAAATACAGGTAAACATAGGCCTACTGTGACTAAATAGGTTAGGTTAGAACCTTTCAGGTATTTTTTTTATTATTATTTTTGCATTTCTGTTAGCTCTAGGTTAGCCTAGAGTCGAATAGTAAAGTTGCGCCTAAGTTATAATATAATCAGAGGTGCTATTATACCTTCAAATTATTTCGATCATTTTTATATCCTTTTAGAGTCTTACCGTAAAGTGAAAATTTAATGTTTGTAGTACATGTAGGTTCTATAAATCATTAGTTTGTTTTTTCTGATAAATTTACAATTAACTTAAAGTGACTCTCAGTTTTCTACTAAAAACAGTGTAATAGCGGAGTATGGCAATCAAGCCATTTTATTATGTTGAGTAAAAACTTTGTGAAATATTTATTCCTATAAGATTTAACATGCCATGAGGTAAGTATATATTTTTTAGGTAATGTTTATTTACAATTTTTTCCATACAATTTTGTAGTATTATTGTCATTATTGCTAATAATTGTTACCATTGCTATTTACATTATTAATTTAATATGTGTAGTAATAAAATTAAACATGATTATGTTCTAGAGTTGGCACTCTGCCATAACATGACGAGGTGAAATATGTAAATTTTGCTTGAAAAAATAGATCTAGTTTTTACTTTTGCCACATAAATGGATTGAATGTCAAACTACCTTAAACATACTGTAAATTTTAATGACTCACCCAGTGTCTCCCAATCCATGAAGGAATATCAACTGAAACATAAAATATATTACGCTAACATAAATAGGTTAACTAAATTATTGGTTGGCTAACATAGAACTATAGGCTATGTTTTGCAGCTATATCAGAAATCTATGATTGAATTTGATATAGGCCTAGGCATTATTAATATGCTACATTGGAGTGAAAATAATGTTATTTTGTCAGTCACTGTAGTAGTGGGTGTTACAACTAAAATTTTGTAATAATTGTGAAGTAATCCACAATAATTCCCAACCAACTGAAACTATATTAGGCTACGCATATCAGTATTGAATTTATGCCTCTAGGAGCAGCTGTTAAATCTGAGCGTAACAAATAATATCAGTTAGTTTAATAAACTTGATGTGTAGGCCTAGTAATACAATGGGGCCTAAACATTTGGGAAACATTCTACGGATTTTTTTAATTGCACCCATACAATAATGTGCATTCATATACCTACTGGATTGTAGCCTTTTAAAAGCTATAACAAAGGTACAAACTGTTATAACTTTATAGCTCAACGGGTGATAATAGGCTTAACCATCGTAAAAATTATGGTAAAATCTCTGTTCAATAGTGTTATGAATGCATAAGCCTATTTATGAAAATAAAGTATATTTAAAAATATGGTTAGCCAACACTAAGTAGGGCCTATATACACATTTGGAGGGTAAAGTTTAGGTACAACACGCTAACTTGCCATATTGCAGCTGGTGCCAACACCTAAAAAAAATAGCCTGGAGTATTTAGGCCTACTTAGAACAGTCTTTAGTCACAGTTTATCAAGTCCGTAGCATTTCTTACTTTTCTAAAGAAAAGATCATCCTTGCAAAGATATCAGTAAGGCGGGGTGGCATAAACTTAAGCCCATTTAGCTCCTAACCTAACATTTTAAAGTAGCCTAAGCCTAGGTTAGCATATCTAAATAATTATAGATATGTTAGCCTTGCTACATGAGGTCACAAATTAACGTTATCAATTAGATGACCTTGTACTTAATATTTGCTTCTGCAACAATCAATTATTTTTGGAATAATTAAACCTTAGGCCTACCACTAAACATCTCCCTAAATCATAAATTTTGTAATTGCCAATACAATTACGGAAATAAAATTGGAGATTTCCTATAAATAGATAAAATTGTTGCCATGTTAAATATTCAATTTATATTATATAATAATGATGTATGGTCACACTTACCGTTGCTGTCTGTTTTGTAGTAGCAGCTATTACAACTGGAGTTGTTGTCATTGTAGGCAATATGATTTGTAGTAGAAATATAAAATAAGCACTAATACTCAATTCCACTTAAAAAAAAGAGTACCACCACTTAGTACCTACGTAATTAGTTGTTTCTAATAAGGTGCATAGAACCTTCCTCCAATAGCAAATTTAGTAACAACCAACAACCAAATGTGTAATTAGTGTTATTAAAACTTAACACAAAATTAGTAAAATGAAAAATGGCGAGCCGGCTTGTGTCAAAGTGCACACCATCTAGTAGCGGCAGTTTGCACTAACTGAACAATTAGGCTGTGGTGAATCTACGAACTAACTGAAATTATTAAATTTCGTTTTAAATACCGGTAATAATTTTATTATCAAACAATATTAATTTATGATTAAATAATAAAATTGTAAATAAAGTTTACACGTTACTATAATTACTATTATTATTATTATTACCATTATTACTATTTATTATTATTACTATAATTTCAGTTACGTTTTCCAACAGAAAACGTATAATCTTCTTGAAGTTAGTAAATGTTTTTCCAGAACGATAAAAGATTCTTAATTTAATTCTGTATTTCGGAAATTTACTATTTAGAGGTCAGAATGTCGCTTCTAGCATAGCTTTTATTATTCATGATCTATGCTATCTCATAAGAATTTGTGCATAATCAAGGCGTAATACGCCTGGGTGCATAGTAACAATACAAAAACAATATTGTTGAAGTGAAAACTTCTTTAGGCACGTTGTGCCACAGAGTAAGTAAGTATTACCATTTTATTTGGAAACTATTCATGATCTATGGTATTACTTATATCCTCTGTGGTTGTGCACCCCGTAAGAAAGCATTTGCGGGTGAGGAAAAAAGTATGAAATCACGACACCACCACCGCCACCGCGAGTATATGTATATACTGTGGTATATACATTTGCGGGAGAGGAAAAATGTATGAGATCGCGACACCGCCACCGCCACCGAGAGTATATGTATTAAATATTATATTTATTGGTTATTTTTAACTACTAATTGTATTGAAACAATTTAAACAAGATTATGCCTACTTAAAGTTTTAAGTGATATTTCAATGCAAACAATTAATAATCTACGTTATTTATAATTTAATACACAAATCACTACAAATATTATTCCAGAAACATAATATAATTATTATTTTTTTCAAAACTTGCTAACCTAAATAAATTAAATAGCCTGTCAACAATTCGTGGTACATTATTTCCTAAACATTACAAAATTTTTAAAAACGCACAACACGTGGTTAATAAAGTTTTTTTGTTATTTTAGAATACAGGGCACATTACATTTTAAATTTTTTCATCACTATTATTTTTGTCATTTCATTTTTTCATGTAAAATAGAACATAACTGTTATTACTTATTGATAAATAACTAAAAATATTTTTTAAATAAGACCTCGTAAAAAAATTTCTCAGCAATGCCAAAATTGAGCGATCAAAGCTGAAGGAGTTTTCACTTCTACCAGCAGTCCCCCGACTGCATGTTTTTTTTTGTTTAAATTAAAATGAGTAGGCTACCTTAAATTAAAATAATTTAAAGTTATATTTTTTGGAAGCTAGGCCTATAACGCCAGAAAGAGCTTCATTGGGCATTTGCTTTCATTAAGAACAATTTAAAAACACATAAATTAAATTTTGTTAATAATTAATTTTACTTCACTAAATCTTGAAACTAGTCATCGGAAAATGTAAAAACATAGCAATAATAATAATAAAAAAAACCTTTACAGAACGAACCAAAGTAAAAACAGCAATTTTAAAAATATAATAACTTATTAATTCGATTTTTTATTGATATATTGCAATAACTGGATATATACTTATCGGTAACAGAGTTAACCTAATTGCAGAAGTAAGTAGATACTAATTGCTTTCAAAGTAAACTGATGACGATTCGAAATCTGGTACAGATAAAGATAGAAACTGGTTAACTTTCTGGAGAAAGTGTAGACCTATTATTCAAACTGACAACTTTACGAATCGAAAATTCCCTACCTTTCCTATTCATGTTTATTTGCAGGGTAAAATAATAATTTGTTAAGTTTTTTCTTGTTTTAACTTAAGAAGAACAACTTAAAATTAAACAGAAACGATGTCACCCGTAATTTCACCTTCATTATCAACTAAAAATATGAAATTCTGTACTGTATTCAGAAATGGGATTTTCTATAGGTCATAGGTAAATTGGCTGGCACAAATCATAAATAAAATCGTAGGCTCATAAGTATGTTTTCTTTAAGTTACGAAAGTCTGTACGAAAGGCACTGTTACAGGAAATGGAAAAAGTGTTGCCTAATAAAATCTTTCAAATATTACCGTGCTTGAAAAAACTAAATTTCAAATTGGCGTCCGTTTGAAAATCGAAGTCGTATATCACAGCTATTTATACATTTTTTCTTCATTGTAATTTTGTATTTCACCTTTTGAAAGATACTGAACACAACGGTGGAATTCACGCATTAATTTTTTTTTTCAAAATAGGCCGATGTGTATTAAGCTTCATAAAAATAACAAATTCAAATAATAATACCGTTTTAATTTATTTCTGCAAAATATCTTATCTGTGCATGAAGATGGTGACCATTTTTAGGCAAAAATAAACACTATATGTGCATTTTTATTTATATATTTATTTTAGGATTTAGGAATAAATATATCTTTTTTATACAGTCTAGATAAAAAGAAACTTAGATGGTAATTATTGGCAATTTAATCATTTTACAGCGGCTATTTATTGACTTATTTTATTTTACGATGTTAACATACCATGCGTAGATCAACAATCGACTTCTATTAGCGACTATGTTAGCAACAAAGGAAACAATTTTGTTTCTAAAATATATTTATAAATATATATAAACAAAAACAGTAAGTGAAGCAATATTTTCAATAAAAAGTTTACAAAAACAACTTTGTTATTACTATTTTCTTACATAACTGGTTTCCCCTTATCCTGGGAACATCAGTGTGTACCTACTATACGGAATACAGTACTGATTCAAGAGTTCATTTTAAGAACAACGATTTAACAAACATTTTAATGTTTATTGCAGTGCTGTAAACCTAAAATTTAAAACTTCCTCTCTGCGTTTAAAAAACTTCCTCTATTTAAACCGTAAAAGATGTCCTATTGAAATGGGTCAAAAACAGAAATGTTTGTTAGCCTACATCGTTGTTCTAATATGAACTCGTGAATCAGTATATCACATTAGGCCCTATAATTAGTTTTATTTTAATATTGAACTAGGGCGTTCAATGAAGCGTCGCTAATAGGATTGTAAAAGGGTCTATTGCGGACGGGTGGTCATAAACCCTCTAGGTCAGTTTGGGGTGCCTCAAGTTAGGTTGGCACCAAGGTCTCTAGACCTTGGGTTGGCACGACCTATCGTAGTTCAGGTCAAATAGTAGTAATGAATTTTCGGTATAGGTTATTAGAATTTCAACTTAGCCATCTCGAAAAAGTGATGCGTTCTGAGGAAACTTTGAAAAATGTATATTAAATTTTGAATGATTGTAAGACTCCAGACAGGCCCGTAACCAGAAATTTGGTTTGGAGGGGG
>JAGFPH010004232.1:89643-115132 GCA_018207615.1 Philaenus spumarius
AGCAAAACCAATTTTAGTTTGTATATTACTAAAATTAACCGGTATAATTAAGGTAAATGTACAAATAATTTATAGTACAGTACTATATAACTTTATACAATGAACTAAATGAAGTTACTTTTTTTGTTCAACAAAGTGATAAAACATGTTGATAGATGAGATTAATGCCAATGAGATGTTAATACCCCAAACTGTTGTATCTATCATTGGAGATGGGGCCTGCCTTTTTCGAGCTCTTTCTTTTCTCTTATTTAATACCCAAGAAAGGTGTCAGGAGCTACGAGAAACAATTGTTACGTATGTGGCTGAAAATTGGAATAACTTTGCTGAGATGTCTTATAACTCCAATGGCGATAATTTTTCAACTTCTGTGGAGTATGTACGTGAAATGAATCAACATTCAGTATATGCTGGTTATTGCGAATTGGTTGCCGCTGGTGAGATATTTCCATTTTTGTTTGAAGTTTATTATAATAATAATCTTTATGCAAAATTTGGTACAGACACATTCCCCGTAAAAAGATTGCGCCTAAGTGGGAATATTAATAGTGGTCATTTTGACGTGTATTTGCCTATTTCCGAAGACAATGTTTCACAAAATTCTACATTAACTATTTATGTCAAAAATAAAAAGCGTCGTGCTAGGTACACAAACAGAACACGAAAAAATCAAAATATTCAAGCTGTGAAAAAGTATAAACAAACCAACCCGAAAGGTAATCAAATAGCTGTGGAAAAGTATCAAGATGATCACCCCGATTTAAATAGATGTACATCAGCTGCATATCAGATGCGTCACCCAAAAATGCATAGAGTAGCAGCAATTAAATATCAAAATAATCACCCAGAGGTGCACAGAGCAGCAGCCGTTGCCTATCAAAACAATCGCCCAGAAGTCCACAGAGCTGCAGCAGCTAAGTATCAAAGCAATCATGTTGAAGTTCATAGAGCATCCCAAAATCTATATGATCGAAATTATCCAGGATTTCGGACAGAAATTCGTTTGCGCATATGGAAAAATAAAAAACTTTCTGGTCTGGCCTATGATCCTAATATAGTTTATAAAAATGACATTGGTATCATGAGTGAAAAATGTCGGTTTTGCCATGCTCTTAAATGGAAAGGCGAGACACTTGGTATGTGCTGTAGTTCTGGTAAAGTACAGCTCACCCATTTGCAACCTCCACCAGAACCACTATATAATTTACTTATTGGTGAACACCCTGAGCAAAGCCACTTCATTGATCGCATTAGGCGGTACAACGGTTGCTTTCAGATGACATCTTTTGGTGCTAAACAGATTGTTGAAGATGGTTTTATGCCAACTTTTAAAGTGCAAGGCCAAGTTTACCATTTATATGGAAGCTTGCTCCCACATTCAGAAGAAGAGGCTAAATTTTTGCAAATCTATTTTGTTGGTGAAGATGAAAAAGAAGTTCGACTTAGGTGCTCGAACTATCCAGATGTCAAACTATTTTTAGTTAAACAGCTGCAAGATATGCTTCATAGTGAAAATAAGTACATTAGAGATTTAAAAACTACTATAGATAAGGTACCGGAGAATTGCGAACATTTTCAAATAGTGATTCACGCAGACAGAAAGCCTGCCAACGCTCATAGAGGTTGTTACAATGCTCCCACATCTAATGAGGTAGCTTTGGTAATAGTTGGACAGCAGTTCGAAAAGCGGGATATTGTCATTCAAAGCCACGATAATAAACTACAACGTATCAGTGAACTTCATAGATCTTATGATGCACTACAATATCCGCTTATGTTTTGCCACGGAGAAGGTGGATATTCAATAGACATTTCACAATGTGATCCTACAACAAAACTTCCTTTGAACAAAAATGTATCTGCTGCCTGTTTTTATGCCTACAGAATTATGGAGAGGAAAGGAGAAAATAACTATTTGCTTCGTTATGGTGCTTTATTTAGTCAGTATTTAGTTGACATGTACGCCAAAATAAAGACGGAAAATTGAATTATATCAGATATCAACAAAAAAGGCTTAGGGCAGATAACTATATTCATTTAAAAGACGCCATAGGAAGACAAGACGTTCAAGCAGATCAACTTGGAAAATTAGTAGTATTGCCATCATCTTTTACTGGAGGACCTCGGTATATGCATGAACGGGGTCAGGATGGAATGACTTACGTCCGACATTATGGAAGTTCAGATTTATTTATAACATTCACTTGCAATCCAAAGTGGAAGGAGATTCAAGAATCATTGCTACCTGGGCAAAAACATTATCATCGTCCTGATATTATTGCAAGAGTTTTCAATCGTAAAGTAAAAGAGTTAACAGATCTTTTGTTTAAAGGCCAACTATTTGGAAAAGTTCGATGTCACATGTATTCTGTTGAATGGCAAAAGCGAGGCTTGCCGCATGTTCACATATTGCTATGGTTGGAAGATAGAATTTCATCCAATATGATAGATAAATTCGTATGTGCTGAAATTCCAAACCCTGATGAAGATCTACTACTTTATGAGATAGTCAATGCCAATATGATACATGGACCATGTGGCATTTTGAATAAAAGCTCTCCTTGCATGAAAGATGGGCGTTGCACTAAGTATTATCCGGCTATGCTTCTTCAAGAAACTCGAAGAGGTGAAGATGGATATCCAAAATATAAAAGACGATCGCCAGATGATGGAGGTTTTAAGGTGAACATAAAATCAGTAGATTTGGACAACCGATGGGTAGTACCTTATAACCCTGTTTTGTTACGTACTTTTAACGCCCATATTAATATAGAAATAACCAGCTCTGTAAAGTCTATAAAGTACCTTTGCAAATATATTACTAAAGGCAACGATCAAGCAGCATTTGCTATGGAGAAAAAAAAACGAGATAGATGAAATAAAAATGTATGAAAGTGGTCGATATATAAGTAGTTCCGAAGCAGTTTGGAGAATTTTAGGATTTTCAATTCATGGCAGGTATCCAGCTGTCACTCACCTTGATGTTCATCTAGAAAATGGACAGCGTATTTACTTTACTGCGGATAATATAAATGAAAAACTTATTCATCAACCAACAACAACTCTTTTGGCATTTTTCGAATTATGCCAAAATGACGAATTTGCTAAAACTCTACATTACTTACAAGTGCCTTCGTACTACGTATGGCAAAATAAAAAATTTGTTCGGCGTAAACGAGGAGAAGCTGTAGAAGGTTGGCCAGGAATAAGAAAGGATCATGCTTTAGGTAGAGTATACACTATTCATCCCAATAACGTAGAGTGTTATCATCTCCGTCTTCTTCTTCATCACATTAGAGGCCCAACATCTTTTTCTTATTTAAAAACAGTAAATCATATTGAGTATCCTACTTTCCAAGCAACATGCAAGGCGCTCGGGTTATTAGAAGATGACCAGCAATGGGAGTTTACTTTAAAAGAAGCTGCAATAACACGCTCACCTTTTAAAATGCGGGAACTATTTAGTGTAATGCTGGTATTTTGCCATGTCTCCGATGCATTGAGTCTGTGGAATAAATTTAAGGGTGATCTTTCAGAAGATATTATGAACCAATTGAACGGACAACATTTACAAAATAATCCATCAGTAGAGTTAGTATACAATAGGTGTTTAGAGTTACTTGAAGATTCTGTTTTAGCTTTAGGTGGACTAAACATGAAAGAATACGGTTTACCTAATCCAAAAAGATCTGGTGAAATTTTAGGAAACAAAGATTATGTGAGAGAAACTAATTATGATATTGTTGCTTTGAATGAAACTGTATTGAAAAACGAAGCCTCATTAACAGATGAACAACGAATCGTTTATGATCGAGTTTTAGACAGCGTTGAATCCAACTTAGGGAAAGTTTTCTTTTTAGATGCTCCTGGTGGAACTGGTAAAACTTTCCTCATTAACTTGCTTTTGGCTAAAGTGAGAAGCAGCCATAACATCGCTTTGGCAACAGCATCATCTGGTATTGCTGCTACATTATTGGATGGAGGAAAAACCGCACATTCAGCCTTTAAGCTGCCATTGAATCTAAATTATACCACAACTCCTTCATGCAATATCAATAAACAATCAAATCTAGCAAAAATTTTACAGGATTGCAAACTGATTGTCTGGGATGAGAGCTCAATGTCACATAAAAAAGGCTTCGAAGCTTTGAGCAGATGTCTGCAAGACATTAGAAACTCAAAGAATACTTTGATGGGTGGAGTAACAGTTCTTTTAGCAGGAGACTTTCGTCAGACTTTACCAGTTGTACCGAGAGGAACTCGAGCCAATGAAGTCGAAGCTTGCATCAAGAGTTCATATCTATGGCCTCAAATAACGAAACTTTCGCTCACAAAAAATTTAAGAGTTTACTTAAGAGGAAATGTTACTGCTGTGCAGTTTTCTGAACTCCTGTTACAAATTGGAAACGGCGATTATCCAGGGTCAGAAGGAAAGATTACTTTGCCTACAGGATTAGGCACAGTAGTAAGTACTTTGGAAGACCTGATATCGAGAATATATCCCGACATTAAAAATCTCAAAGATAAATCGATTGACTGGCTATGCGAAAGAGCCATTTTGACATTAAAAAATGACACAACTTCTGAAATTAATAATATTTTATTAAATTCATTGCAATTCGAAAAAATGCAATATATGTCTGTTGATTCAGCTTTAAAAAAGTTGATGATGCAGTACAATTTCCAACAGAGTTCCTGAATTCTTTGAACCCGCCTGGATTTCCACCACATGTTTTAACGCTTAACGTTAGTGCACCTATTATGCTTTTGAGAAACCTTTGCCCTCCAAAACTGTGCAACGGTACACGTCTGCGTGTGACTGCCCTCCAGAAAAATCTTATTGAAGCAACAGTTATTACTGGAAGTGCCAAAGGTGAATCAGTTTTCATTCCACGCATACCTATGATACCATCGGACTATCCCTTTGACTTCAAAAGAATTCAATTTCCTGTTAAAGTATGCTTCGCAATGACAATTAATAAGTCACAAGGACAATCATTAAAAA
This sequence comes from Philaenus spumarius, assembly GCA_018207615.1. Classification (NCBI taxonomy): domain Eukaryota; kingdom Metazoa; phylum Arthropoda; class Insecta; order Hemiptera; family Aphrophoridae; genus Philaenus; species Philaenus spumarius. Next base: position 94,649 of record JAGFPH010004232.1, read on the forward strand.
GAGCTGAAATTGATTTAAGAGAAGATTGTTTTTCACACGGACAATTATATGTTGGATGTTCCAGAACAAGTAGTCCATCAAGTTTAGTAATTCTGTCACCAGGAGGAAAAACATCTAACATAGTGTATAAAGAAGTTTTGAAATAATTAAATTTAAACTTTAATATTGATTTATTTGTCTATTTTTAGGAAAATTTACATTTTTCATAAGTGTATATATTTTTTATAATTCTCATTTACATATTATTTTTAGTTTTATGTACATTTTTAAACTCAATTTTAAAAATATGTAAATGTTTTGTAGATGAGAATTCCCGTTGCAGCTTTACTTGCTATAGTTTGAATGTAAGAAATATATGATTAACACTTTTTAATAAATACTGTACTTTACTGAGTAAAAATTTATTTATAATCTTAAATAACTTCGACTTTTTTAAACTTGAAATTTTGACTTTTTTTAAACTCAAAAGAATTTTAAATTTAAAATTAATTATATCTAAATTAATGTTAGAAATTAAAATTATATATAAACAATATGCACTGGGTATAAGTAGCATTTCCCAATTTCAATAATACTATTAAGATTGTGGGCAAAGCCGCGACGGGTAATGCTAGTAAAGTATAATAAGGAACGTAAAGTCAACTGTTAAAGCGACAGAACTTGCTGTCTATAAGCAATGAATACTTAACACTTTAAGTATTCATTGTTATAAGAAGGTAAAAATTCAGGGGTATAGGCGTGGCATACGGACAAAGGATTCGGCCCATTACGCGTTCATAAACATTGGTTACTTGGAGGACGAATAGTCCGGCTGTCATTTATAAAAGGGGATCATTTAGTCTGCATTGGAAGGGGACATTTTTACATGGTATGACATGGATATATGTTTACAAATTCTAAACATACTATGACTAGACATAATGATGTTTTTGGGGTTGCAATTCTGTTTTACTAAACAATGTAGCCTATTGGTAACAGTAATTAAAAAAGTAATAATTGACTAATGAATAAGGTTTTATTAAATGACTTAATATTTAGTCTTAATTATACAACTTTTGAGGAATTAGACACTAATCAAAGCACGTAGAGAGCCAGGTTCACGCGTATAGTGGGGTCAAAGAGGCCATCTGTCAATCAGAAAAGGCCCAGACTCTTTGTCTACCTCTGCGAAATATTTTATGGTCAACCCTTCGACCGGACTCTGTACTACAATCATAGTCGCTACCGACTTGCCCAAGCAGTAATTCCACAAATGGGTGATTTTTTAACGATTTCATAGGCTTTTGCGGATCACGAAAATAATAAAAACTTAAAAACGAAACAAGGCCCTCAAAAATCAATTAACAATTTAAGTTATAACACTACGCAACAGTTACAATCGCCTTCTGGATACTCGATGTGTGGCAGGTAAGTTTAAGCAGAAGCGGCCAAATATTGAGAACGCTGCAACATAAAACTTGCCGTTTTACCACGTTTATATTTTCACTGACTATAAAACAGCTTTCTAAAATATTCCTTAACATATTTTATCAAAATTTTTAGACAAAAACGTAATCTATATATATATAAATCTCGTGTCACAATCAGGGGTTTTTACTGGTGCCGGTACGCCGTTCCGGTACTGCTTTTTATTATTTTTTAAACGTTTTATTTTAACGTTACACTGGACCATCCACTCCCTCAATCACACTCATTCAACACTCGGTTCAGAATTTTACGTCCTTTTTCGGCATGAAAAATGTTTATAACATATTGATGAGACTGTTGTAATCAAAATAAGACCAAACATGATATAATTTGGACCACATTTAGTGATTAATACTAATCGAATAACTCATTTAATTTCACGATTAATAATTAAAAAATGAATATCCCAAATGAGAGCACAACAAGGAATACTGTACATACAAACAATGCCTGTACACTGACAAAAGCCGCGCCGTGTCAAATACAAGGTCAAAAGGCGCCCAGAAAGAGGAAACTATTTGTAGGTATCTGAACACAGGCCGCAAGGTGATTTAGCAGGTTGTCTGCTTGCGTTCATTTTGACTGTACAGTCAAACTAAAATGTCAATTAAACAACAATATAATGTCTACTCAGCGACATGAGACTGCGTTTAGGCTCTTGCTCGCATGCGCTCGGTGCATGCTACCTCTCGCGAACTGAAAAAACTAAAAAGTCGCTGGTCGCTTTGACGTTGACATTATGATGTTGTTTAGTTTTTGATTTTTGAAAGTCGTTCGAATAATGCACTATTAAGCGTCAGTGATGTGTGTTGTGTTCTCGTGATAAGCTTGCTTGTGTCACAGACTATAGAAGTCTGTGCTTGTGTTTAATTGTTTTTGTATAAGGAAAGTCATTTCTTGATATACATAAAATTTGTTTAAGTTTACAGTCTTTTACCGAGGATTTAAATTTCTGATAAAGGCTATTGACTATATATATATATATCTACTTATATAAAGCTAGACGGTAACACTGATTCACTGACATTAATTACTAGGCACTTCCCGTAATTGTACCCCCTCGACCTCATACTTGAATTAAAGCTCTCGACAAGAAACTTTTGGGAAAATTGCCAGAATTTAACATTTTTTAACTTTAGAAGCACCTTTTGGGCGGGAAAGATTTTTTCAATTTCTTCATTTTCCCTCTTTGAGAGCATTTAGTAAGAAAACGGTAAGAGATAGCAAAAAATGTTAAATACAACAGTTGTAGAAAATTAAATTTCAAAGAAGAGATTTTCCGTCAGATTCAAGATCCAATCATCCCTTTAGCCGCTATTAACCCGAGAAGGAGCTCCAGCAAACAATACTTCAAATTGCCCATGTTAATCTTATGGAGATAATGTACAAACAAGCCAAAGATTAACGAGATTCTTTAGAGAATTTTCCAACTGCGAGCGAAGCGAAGCAGCCATCTGTGACCGAAGGCCGAGGCGGGGTTGGGACGCGAAGCGTCCAGGGGCAGGGCCCCTAGTATATATACAGTATATATGTTTTATTCCCGGATTGATAAGTGGTAGTAAATATGCTTCAAAATTGCTGATTTTTTGGTGAAAGGGTCCTAGTAGGATTCTTCAGATGCGCTTTTTTTTGTTTTTCGATCCGATTCAAAATGGCGAAGTTATACCGATTAATCGTTTTTGGGTAGGGATTTAAGGGTATATAAGTACATGGGTTTTTCCCATCTTGATAAAATGGTAGTAAATATGCTTCAAAATAGCAGAAATTTTAGTGGAAGGGTCCTTGTAGGATGTCCCAGACACTGATATTTTTATTTTTCGATTTTACACAAAATGGCGGCTTGTTTGATTCAAACCAAAATGGCAAAGTTAGAGCGAGGAAATTGCATTATTTCTCCCACTCTTATGCCCGTTTGCAGTTTTTGAACTAATCGTTCGAAAGATAATTAAATTTACTACAATCCTGTGCTAAAGTAATTCAAGTAAAGTCCCCGGAACAAGGAACAAAATTGATAGGAAGCTCCAAGTAAATGATTTTTTCATTATCCGTGTAAGGTTTTTGCTCAATTTCTCCCACTCATAAGCCTGTGTGCAATTTTTGAGCTATATCGGTCGAAAAGTAATTAAATTTACTACAATCCTGTGCAAAGGTAATTCAGGTACAGTCCCCGGAACAAAGAAAAAAATTGATAATAAGCTCCTGATAAATGATTTTTAATTATCTGTGTAGGGTTTTTGCGCAATTTCTCCTACTCATAAGCCCGTGTGTAATTTTTGAGCTATATCGTTCGAAAGGCAATTAAATTTACTACAATCCTGTGTAAAAGTAATTCAGCTACAGTCCCCGAAACAAGGAACAAAATTGATAGGAAGCTCCTGATAAATGATTTTTTCACTATCCGTGTAAGGTTTTTGCTCAATTTCTCCCACTAATAAGCCTGTGTGCAATTTTTGAGCTATATCGTTCGAAAGGTAATTAAATTTGCTACAATCCTGTGCAAAGGTAATTCAGGTACATTCACCGGAACAAAGAACAAAACTGATAGGAAGCTCCAGATAAATGTTTTTTTCATTATCAATGTAAGGTAATTGGGCAATTTCTCCCAATCATAAACCCGTGTGCATTTTGTGAGCAATATAATTCGAAAGGTAATTAAATTTACTACAATCCTGTGCAAAGTTATTTCAAATACAGTTTCCGAAACAAGGAACAAAATTGATAAGAATATCCCGATAAATGTTTTTTCATTATCAATGTAAGGTAATTACGCAATATCTCCCACTCATAAACCCGAGTGCAATTTGTGTGCTATATCATTCGAAAGGCAATTAAATTTACTATAATCCTGTGCAAAGGTATATTTGGAACAGTTTCCGGAACAAGGAACAAAACTCATAGGAAACTCTCATTATATAATACTAGTTATTCCCTGATAATAAAATTCGGCTGTAGTAATGCGGCAGTGCTGCTTACGTTTTTTTTTTTATATTTAAGGCTGTGTTTACCTTGCAGGTGCTAATTAGTTAACTAAATAATTATTGTTTCTTTTTGTAATTTTATAATTTCAAAATAGTGTAATTTAATTTTGTTAAGCTGGTTGAACGGCGATACAAATCTCTTTTTTTAATTTTCATTTTTAATAACCAATGAACAGTTGGAAGTCTCAAACAGGCAATGCCTAGGAGACCCCTATTTTATTTATTCATCACTACGGTACATTTAGGTTTAAATTTATTATTATTTTAGGTAGATATAAGAAAGAACTATGTTTATTTTGATTTTGTTAATATTTGTGTATAGATGTTTGGTGGTGAATAAATGAATCATTAAAAAAATTGTAAACAATAATTCAATACTGGTAATTAATTAATATACTAACTTACAAATTGTCGCCTATGTTTTGTATCGTTCACACTAATTTTGCACGATTACTTCTTTTTTTGACCTACACCTATACATTGCGGATGCATACACTTTTCACTGCTGGGGTTGTAGTACACCGTTTATCCACACAACGGCAGCACCGACTGGAACCTCGTGCACGAGATTGCCGTGGGCTCGTTCGCCATTTTGGTCATTATTCAGTTAACCTTGATCTACCACGCAGTACAGTAGGTCACGCTTGCTGGTGGTCCGTAACATGTAGTGTTTCCTTCTTCTACAATATGCGTTAATAGCTGTATACCAGGTAAAATTTCTATTTCTGCTTAATATGTAGCATGTAGTCTGCGATGTCTGAATTTTTCCAATAATTGCAAATGTCATTTACTATTAGTTGCCGTTTGTTATGTGTAAGCCATTGTATTTTGCAAAAGCAATTTGTAAGTTAATTAACCATATAAATTTTGATATTTTGTAAAGCCTACAACTATTCTAAATAGTCTAAACAGTGATTTTAATAATTAGCCTGGAAAAATGCACAATTTAAACTAAAGTGAACCCATGTGTGATTACCTACAAGTTATATTTTGTGCTCTAAAGAGTTCCTGTAAAAGTATAATTCAGCCAGTCAATTAAAATCAGTATATTTGTTTCAGTTTGCCAGAAACAAAGAGTAACTCTGTGACAGTTAACCTTGATATTAAACTAAAGTGAAACTTATGTATTATAACGTCACATTAGACCAAATCGGCACGTTCAAACAGTTTACAACAAGTCAAATTACAACATGCCTGCTGTAAACGTGCTGTATTTTTATTCTAACAGGATATTTTATTTTCGGCTATTTTAAAAACAACTAATGCCTACATTATGTTCTGATTCTTTAGAGAAAATCTGGTTCAACTTCTGGTTTAACTGCCTAGTTTAACTTCCTGATTTAAGTTCCTGCTACAAGTTTCTACTTAGTGCAACTCTTATCAATATGCAACTGCAATAAAATGTGATTCCACCTCCGTAACTACAACTTATTTCTACGCTGTCTTAAACAAAGTGAACTCGATTGATCAATAACTCTTTATAAAATATAAACAGAAACAGGCTATTTTAAATCAGTATGAACTTATAATAAGTTAGGCAAAGTCAGTGATTTTTCAGAAATATAAAAAGGGCTATTTAACTTTTCATGTAACTAAAAAATAGTATGTTGTTGTAAATTTATATATATATATATGTTATTTATAAAATAATAAGGGCGGTGAGGTACCTATTTTTGACACCACGGACTCCAAGAGTCAGAAATCAAAATTCTTTTTTTTTAATTATAATGACGTCATGATTCTAATAATACTTTAAGTACAAAATTTTACATTATTTTATTTTGTTTATACTTTCGGAATTGCAGTTTTTTTTATTACATACAATGCGCATATTTTCTTTTAATAAACGTTGGCCAACATAAAATATACCTAATAGTTTGTAAGTACTATTATAAACTAATCTTTAAGACCATTTGTACCATTTTTATAGTTTAATTTCTTGGATTAATTAAGTAAATTAATATTTAAATATATAATTATATACAGGGTGGGCTTTTCTTTAATTTTTTAAGGGAGGGAATTAATTAAATCAATCTGTTATTTTGGGGCGTAGGATAATGTTCATTCTTTTTCATGTTAAGGGCGTATCAATTTTTTTTTTTAATAAACAAACGTTATTGTTATAAATGTGTACATTAATTGTATTTATCCAATAACCTGTCAAGGAAAATTTCAGATATCTCGACTTCGGAATTAAGGTAAGACTTGTGTCTGGTATATTTTTGGTTTTATAAACTTTCTGTATGTGCCATCCATTTTATTTGAGTCCAGTACGCATTCCACTTAGTTTTTACTTTTGGATGGTAACAGTTTACAAATTGTTTCAAACTCCCAACAAATTTAAAACACGCTACATGGTATTATAAAGTTGACCTTTGTTCAGTTCATTGGCGGATCCAGCCGGTTTTCAAGGAGGGGGATTTCTGGGGGGGGGGGGGGGGTATAGAATAATTTTTTGGAATACAGGGCGTGAAAATGTCTTTTTAGACTATTTCACGATCACCCATTTTGAATAGGAATTAAGGATTATATGCTTTACCCAAAAATAAAGTTTTATTATAACAAATTAATTGTAGAGAATAAACCATAGAATTGAACTGTATACAGTACAACCTCGTTGTCGGCCCACTTTAAGTCGGATCTCCGGGTAACCCGGACGGGTTTGCAATAAATAAAAATATACATTTTGGTAGCGCTACTGCTTTATACGAGCGCATAATCGTAGAGTACTGCTCGGTGATCGTGTTTCCGCCGAGTTTGTTTGCCGTGCGGCACGTAAACGTTAAGTCGAAGTTGACGCAACAGAAACTTACAAGATTTTCCCCCAAAAAGTAGACAGTCCACAGAAGTGTTTTTTGTTTTATTGTGACTACTTAATATTTTCATATTTTCTGTAATAAAGGAAAATATTGTTAAGTATACAGTGTATTTTCATTTTTTGATGTTTTATGCTCTTTCTCCGGCTAACACGGATTTTCGTTACCTATGTCGAATCGGCCGTGGTTCCGGCTGGTCCGATTTAACGAGGTTGTACTGTACTTGAAAATTTTACATATATTTATTCTAAAATCTTATTCCACTAAATTACAACAACTAAACAAAATTCTCACAAACTTATAGTATATAGTTCCAGCCAGACAGGAAAAGGTAACGCTTAACGCGCCTAGGGCGTTGAAAATGTACATGTTTCACGAAAATACCCGAATAGTTCGGATTACTAAACCAGGTTTTCCTTATTTTAAAGGAAAATATAGAACTTGCACTTCAAATCGATATGAAAATTATTATACGAATACTGCATATAGATTATAGATTTATAATAGATACACATCGATTGCAAAATGTGCTTTCTCATTTTTTGAAAACTGTCCAATGGAAAGGGTTTACAGACAAATTCATATCTAAGAAACTATAAGAGTGGAGAATGATTAGAACTTGGTAGAAAGTTAAAATCTTGACAAATCCAAGTTGGTGTCCTTATCTTCTTCTCAAAACAAGTCTGTCTAACGATTATGTGCCTTTAAAAAGTGACGAGTTTGAGTCATTTCTTTATGCTTTCTAGCGCGGTATCAATATTGATTTAGGCAACTACAATTTTACAACGATGATTGCCTATGTAAATATACTTTTTAGAAGAAATTTGTAAATACAGAAATTGAAGTTTAAAACATGTTCTTTCCAATGGGGGTTTTTTTTATTGAGATTTGATAATATTTAGTGGATGAAATGTTCGATACAAGTTGTGTTGTCTGAGACAACTCAATTTCAATTGAGCAGTCTGTCACTTAGACGATTAAACAAAAATATAATAACCCAAAGGGGGGGGGCTGCAGCCCCCACAGCCCCTCCCCCTGGGTACGCCAATGGTTCGGTTAGGCCGTTTCAAGAGATATAAATTATGTAGTAAAAGCAAGAAAGAAAGCACTGAATAACTTCAACATTTTGGGTAGGCCTTCTTTTGCCAAATATACTTTGTCCAAAGAACTCGTTAAAAACAATTAAATTAAAACTTGTGTAGGCTTTTATCTTTAGTGTATTATTGTTTTTGAATTATAATGACAATGATTTTCCTAAAATATAGGCCACTTTAATTATTTAGCCTACAATTATGTGAGCACGGAGGTTGACATGTGGAGTACGCAGGGATATGCGAATGGTTAAATATCAATTAATTGTTTATAGCCTACTTTATTTAATTGTTGTAAGTCTCATTGTAGACCTTCAACAGCTTGTATAAATATATACAACATACATAAAGCTTTAAAAAAATCAATAGTGAGTTACAAAAGAGACAATTTCAATAATTATTTATTGGTTTGATTTTAAAACTATCTATAGTAGTAAAGTCTTGTGAATTTGTAAATTTGCTAACGATAATTAGAGGCCTACTAAAATCAATACGGTAGTTATTTCTACACAGGAACAAAGCAAAGTCTCTAATTTTTCTTATTTAGCATAGTACGAAATAGTTATCGTAAACTCTAATAGATGTCGCCCGCTGAACGACATGAGCATAATATATTGTAATCTAGTCACTGTTCATTGTATATGCATTGATGTTTGCATAGTAAAATAAAGAATTACAAAATATAGCTAGTGTCAAAAGATTAAAATTGACAAAAATTAACGATTGTTTTCTATGCTTCATTATTTAAAAACAAAATAATTATTCCTAACACGCAAATAATTGTCGATTTCTTGCCTTCACTTTATAGGTTTTGTAATGCATTATTGTAAACAAAATAATATTTTTCACATTCACTTTTAGGAAGTAACAAAATATATGTTGTTTCTTTTTTATATAGTCAGAAAATACTAGTAGATTGATGTGCCCACGGCACCTCTCGCATGGTCTACCATCATTACTATAAAGTATTAGTATAGAAAAGTACATTTTGTTGAAATTCTAAGATAGGGATAATTTTTTGTTTATATTTTCGCTAAAATGTTCATTTTGTAAAGTATAACATTTGTCATTTGAAATATCCCTGGCCGGGGGTTGGCGTCGAAAGATGCAGGGGTTTATCTATAAAATATAGTAAATTGTTAAAAAGACAATGTTATGTGCCTATTTAAAATACATATAATGTTTTCAGTATTAGTACCTAATAATAATACAGCTGTTTACTCTAAAATTGGTTTTAACCTAATTTTCATAGATTTCTCTAAAATCTTTAGGTCTGAAAATACCAAACAAAATTTATTTAAAAGAAAATCGTTATACATTTGTTTTGGTAAAATTCTCTTTTTTGTCTAATGGGCGAAATGTAACTAGGATTACACTAAAATGAATTGGCAAAGAGTTTTCTTCTTAAATGTTACACTTACCTCTTTTATAAAAATAAAATTGTTAAATACATTCAGAAAACCTTTATAATTAAATATTAAACCAATTTATAGATAATGTCAAAAAATGTATTTTAATGCAATTAAGAAGTTCAACATCTATGCAAATATGTCTGCAACATTTTAGAACTGAGCCTACTGTACGTACTTCCATTTCAAGTTATTGCAAACAAAATATAGGCCTACAATCACTTTTGGAAATCGATTTATTGTTGCTTAAAAAATTAAAATATTTCGAAATAATTAGAAAATTCGAAATTTGGACCACATAATGATGATGTACCGAAAGTTGTAAAGATCGAAATACCATATTTATCAATACACGTCACATTTGTTTGAAATTCATCGAGTTGTGTCTTGCTTTTGGCATAGCACATTTTTACAAAAAGACGGCCATATTATGTCATAATTTGAATTTATATTTGTTAACATCATATTATTGTTCAGTGATCTGTAGCACCTCTATAATATAAATTTCACTAAATACGTAATTTATTAATACATTATTTACTAATAGTCAGTCATATTGGGTTAGCCATTTTGAATTTGTAATTTTTGATTTCATATCTTGTTCAGCGACATCAAAAAACTTTATAATATAAATTTGAGCAAAATTTCTTTGAAATTCATTGAAGTATTTCAAATTTGCAAACAAAAATTATTTTGTATTGTTTAAACAATTTATAAACAAAAAGCACACAAATTCATGTTAATAACGTTTTTCATAAGACATTTTAAAGCGATATTTTAGAAAAATCCATGCCACCATCCACGATTCCGAAATAATGTTAAATTTTAAGATATCTTTACTAAACTAGCTCCCCTGTTTCAATATAAATTACTTTGTAATAAACGGTACCAGATAACTGCCACATACTTTCTCCCAGTTGAAACTTTATACCTTCCCAAGAGTAGCATAGTAGGTGGTTATTTAGAATTGCAAAGTAGGAAAATGTTACCATAGAAAATATTAGATGCATGTAACACACATCCATATTATATTATATTATTATTTAAACTATTCGATCGATTTCGAACAAATTTGCACCAAACATGTCAATTAGGCCTGTATAGATGCACGAAAAAAGGTTTTGAAAAATAACCCCCTTTTTTATCCAAAACCCCCCAAAATCAGTTAAACGTGAATTTTTAGAAAAATGCGGTTTTTTGCATATGGTAGGGTACATTAAGGGCTACAAATATGCCAAATTTTATCAAAATCGTTAGAGCCGTTTTTGAGAAATTTCGTTTTTTCTCGGTTTTTGGCGATTTTTTAGGGTTAAACCCCTAAAAATACAAAATTTGAAACAATTAAAAAAAACTCCTGGAGATATTCCAGAACTACACATAAATACAAAATTTCATCAAAATCGGACCGTTGCTATGGTCTCCAGCTTAAAGACACACGGACACACGGACAGACATCACCAAAAAACACTTTTTTGGGTTCAGGGAACACCAAAACAAATAATTCCACTAAAAATATTTTTGGGTTAAGGGAGCACCAACGTGCAAATGGCTAAATGAAAAATATATCTCAAACACGGCATATTTGAGTTAAATTCGATTAAAAATTACAAAAATATTGATCTGAAGGCTAGATCATTGAAATTCATCAAACTAATGCATACTAGTGCACTCCACACAAGTATCATTCATTTGTAAAGTATCAAACTTTTCCCAATGCTAAAATTAATATTAAAATAGTCTTATTATTAGAATACTTGCGAGTGCATGGTTTATATGTATGTAAAATTTAATTAAATTTTTTGCCTTTCGGAATAAATCGACTGTGGCATTTTGGTTAGGCCGGTTCTTCACGATGCTGTGAACGCTCGTTCCAACATTGCACCGAACGTTTGCACCGAAGCTGGTTTTTCACAAAATTTAACGGAACGTTTGAAACAAGTAAGTTCAACAGATGGTAGGGCTACAGCGAATGTACCACTGCTACGCGGTGAATCGAATGTATGACCTAATACATTAGAAAACAGTTAAGTAGAAACGTTTGACCACCAGCACAATGTAAAAACGCACTGTCGTCATTATCTCGGATACTGTTAACGCTATGAATATCATTTCAGCGACTACAATTTGCTATCTATACACTTCAACTAACTACCTACATCTACCCTATCAGGCCAGATGTAGTATCAGCACATTGTAAAAGGGCACCTTCACCATTTTTTCACATCTATGAGGAGCGGCCGACGCACAGTGCATTGCACGCCAACCCCCATATTGGGAATATTTTGATACACAGTGCATTGCGTGCTTGCACGCCAACCCCCGTATTGGGAGTATTTTCAATGCACAACGCTAATTTTAAGCCTATGTGTTACGGACGCACATGTGCGTCTGCTTTAAAATATTAGTAATTATTACGTAGAAAGTTTCAAAAATAAAAAATAAAGTAATTTCTAATCATTTAGGCTACAAATATACAATATAAAAGGTCAGCTCTTAGCATAGGAAATATGAAATTTGCGTAGCAGTGAACGTGTTAAACAGATTTACTGTGGTTGCATAAGTGTATTAAAGTAGGAGAGGGGACACATTAAAGTAAGGAGAGTAACTAATGAATATTATTATTATTACCTATACGACATTTTTTTAAAAGATGCGGTATTTTGCATATGGTATGCATATGGTATTAAGCGCTACAAGTAAGCCAAATTTGATCAAAATCGTTAGAGCCGTTTTTTATAAAACAATAATAATTTATTTTTTGACCAAAAAGGAGGTTGTTTTCCAAAATTGTTCAAAACCTTTTTTCGTGCATCTATACAGGCCTAATGACATGTTTGGTGCAAATTTGTTCGAAACCGATCGAACAGTTTTCTCTCTAGCTTTGTATACATACAGACAGACATAAATACAGACATACATACAGACAAATATTTTGTAAAAACCACTTTTTTGGACTCAGGGGGTCCCGAAACGGACATTTCCTCAAAAATCTCAACATCGATTTTTTTGCGATTACTATACTTTCTCTATACTATAGTATAGTGAGACAGTAAAATGCACTATCATTTCATTTGTTGGAACTATAAAATATAATTTCAGCGTCTTCAATTTGACATTTATAGAATACAACTAACTATCTATATTAAGATCAGGCCGATGTAGTTACACCAGCACAATGTAAATGGGCATTGTTACCATTTTTTCGAATACTGTTATCGTTGTAATTATTAGCGAATTTCCATAGAAAAAATGAGCTATTGCAGTGGCCCTTATGGTGAGAGCCAAGGTCGGGAGTAGCAAATGAGCACCGATCATGGTCCACAGAACACGTTTTGGGGTGTCATTAAAATTCATATATATGGTATTCAAAAAATGGTACATATATATATAGAAGTATAAGGACAAAACTATACGGATTGAAGAATAAGGACAAAATAGTACCGTATAGTTTAGTCTAAATTGCCGATAATATATATATATATATATATATATATATATATATATATGAGGAGTCGGAGGGAAAAACGATGAGGGTGGGTTTTTCCTTCAACTGAGATAAATGATTTTTAAAGTTTAAAACCTTTTCACACAGTCAAATATAATAAAATTAACTATCTTCATATCTTAAAAAAAAAAATTCAAATGGTTACCTTTAAAGACCTCATTTTATAAATAAAAATAATAGATACTTTTTTATTAATTTAATTATAATTAGTCTAATTACCATTTATAAGAGGGAAAAACGATGAAGATGTTGCAGTTTTGCGGAAAAAACGATGAGTATATTTTTAAAATTACTAACTTTAATGATACAAAAAGAGTTATTGTAGATTTAACACACATTTTAGGACTATAAATATATAGATACTATTATGTAGTTTCTGTATGTGATATTGTGAATTACACTTCATCACCGTCATTTTCAATATTATTACAATGGGGTAGATTTTGGAAAAACTCTCTAGCCTCCAGGCTTGTCAAAAATCTTGCCAATTCCTACAAAAAACAACATTTTTAGGATCGCATTAAAACACACATGCGAACATGCTTACACACTCATAAAACATTCATGTACCATTTAGCATACAAATCCAGTATGCAACATTTTATAATTTTATTAATATTATTTTTTAATTGTTTGTTTAGCCTATCTCTAGTATTACTAATTTATGTTTGATATTTTTATGCTCTAAAAAAACAAAACACCATTATTAGTTTAATTTTACGCAAAAATATTACCTGCAAATCTTTCCACTTAGCCTCCGGCAGTGGAAGCTGCATGTCGTAGGCAGTTTCTGGTAGAAAAAACTGTCCATCAGGCAAGGCTTGTTGTCTTCTTTTCTCAGCTTGAAGTACAACTGACGATTCCCAACTGCCGTTGAATGTTGGCCTATGACTTATTGTTCTACGATGTTCAGCTGTAATTTCTAGTTCTTTAATTGGGCGCGTTTGTACAGAAAGTTTACCTTTATAGACTTCACTTTGTTTGAAAAATGTTGTCCAGTCTCTGAATAGTTCTTGCTCACACTGAATCACTTGAAATGGACTTGGCTTCACTCTAGCATGTCTGATTATGTTATACAGATCCTTTGGTGTCTCAGCAACTTGATTTTTAGGGATTAAGGTCATGTTCCGGTCACATTCAAGGTATGAATGCCCTCTCTCAGGAAATGTAACTTTTACGGTCTCTAATCTCTTCATAAAGTGAACAGCATAGTGGAGGTATTTAAAAACTGTCGCATTCTTGTTTTGTCCGGCACAAGAATCGCAGAAAATGTGAAGTTTCTGGACATCTGGGGACAGGTGTTCAAGAATAAAATTATTCAGCATGGACGCTACGTCGTTTGCTCCCCTCTTAGCAATTGTCTGGTCATAAACATAGAAGTATGAGTCCCCGGTTGAAAGTACATGGATGTTAAATAAGTGTATTGTTAACTGTCTCTTATAGTACACTGTATTGGTAGCAATATTTGGTACACATAGGTTTTTCTCGTAATCAATAGTGATTGCTTCTTCTTGAGCTGAACACTATTCGTTTTTGAACATCTTATTCGTGTTATTTTTTTTCTTTCGTAAAACACTGATGCCTTTCTTTTATGTAATTCAAGTTCTTGTTTTAATTTTTTTACCTCTGCATCACGGTCATTGTTTTCACAACTAGATTTATTTAGTATTTCTAATTTTGCATTCAGTTCATCGCAATGGCTACAGGTATCAGACCTCGGGTACCCAAATGAGATATTGTAGTTGGTTTCAAAAATCTTGCGGTAGGTGTCGTAAGATACTGGATTATTTGGGTTTTTATTTTTATACATTTCATGAAGTTTTTTTATGTTCAATTCATCTGGCAAATAAATTTTGTCACTTTTCTTTAGCGAGTAGTGAGATTTTCTACCCTTTAAAGACTGAATATGTTCATGAATTTTAGTAGTAGTTTCTTCAGTTACACCATGAGGCCTGTTCTTGTGTTTACCTCGTTTGTCAGGCAATACTTTCCCAAACGTTGTTAACTGTTCTTGAATTGTCTGTAGTCGTCTAGGTTTTAGTCCATGAATAGCTATAAAACCTCTGTAACATACAGGAACTTCAACCATAGCATCAAGACGCTTCACCCTGACTTTATAAGAATATGAATAAGAATGTAATGCAGCATCCGGCAAATCTGGCCTATTATTCCTGCGTTTAACCAAATGACACTGAATTAATCCACCCAAATAGAGATTTTGACAATCACGGTCCTTTAACCTATTGAAATCGGAAACAATCACTTTTCGTTCATCATCAGTTGTATTTGTAAAACAGGCAAATCTTTTACAATTACAGTTCTCACCAGTCTCGTAAGTATGATTTCTCAACTGTTTACTAGCGTCAGTAATTCGTCCAAAGCTCTGTCTTTTCTTTGCTTTTCATTTGTTAGGAACAGCTTTCTCCGCACAATCCATTTTCACTTTTGGCACTTTCAACTACACTTTCAATGATTAATCAACCAAGTACACTCCAAACACAAGTATACACAACAAACTAACCTAAGAATTAAGAACACAGTTGACAAGGAAAATAAACAGCTACTGTGATAACTACACTTTCAATAATTAATCAACCAAGTATCACTCAAAACACAAGTACACACAACAAACTAACCTAAGAGTTAAGAACACAACTGACAAGGAAAATAAACACGGCTACTGTGATATCGCGACGTAACATGAAAACATTAGGCCTATACTGTAAACAACAAAGGAAAGAGAAGAGAAATAAGGGACTTGAATGTTCATCGTTACTACCGCTGATGCTGCACACCCTCATCATTCTTTCCGCTTAGTAGGTATTTTCTTCTTACAATAAATACTAACCCTAACTGTTTTTTCCTCTTTCACACATTTCACAAGAAACTACAGCTTTCAGGCTACAAGAATATGTCATTAGCTGAAAACCCGAAAAATATGAACCTTCATCGTTTTTCCCGCCGACTCCTCATATATATACATAAATATATATATATGATTTTCAACGATACCCCAAAACGTGTTCTGGGGACCATGATCGGTGCTCATTTGCTACTCCCGACCCTGGGTCTTGCCATAAAGGCCACTGCAATAGCTCATTTTTCCTATGGAAATTCGCTAAAAAGTCCACCTTGCAGCTCCTTTAATTGAATTAAACATCTTGCAATAATACTTCCAATTAATTTAATGAGTTCCTGCAACAATGTCACCAGCCTTTGAAGCGTTTGAAGTGTTTTTAAATAATTCGCTCATAAATCCTACGGCAATTTGTTTGTCTGAGACATGGACAACAGTAGCCTACATAATGTATACAGAAAAAATCTTAATACATTAGAAGATTATTATTTAGCATCTTGCTTTTCAAGAAAAAATAAGTTGGTAGGTGCAGTCGCAGTTCTGGTGAGAAACTGTGTTAATTCCATTCCTCTTACTCACATCAAAATAAGCGGGGGGATTGAGAGGGTAATTCAAAAATCTTAAATTAAACCCCCATCAAATAATACCTCATTTTAAAGTGCTTGTTAAATATAGGGTGGAGAAAGTAAAAAGTATAATATTTGCTAATGTTTTATGTCCTGCCAAGCAACAATCGTATAAACACATTTGTATAATAACTTTAATATAGAGAGACTCATAAACTCAAAACCGTTGATTGATTTGTATTGTTAAGCATTCCTTTGTCTATATTAGTTCTTACAAAAACAAATCAAAGTTATTAATTGGTTATGTTCAGTTTATTTATTTGTTAACAATTATTGCAAGTTTAACAGTGATCGGATAAAATATAATAAGTATTATTGAATATGTCTGACACAATACATTCCGTTGGCATTCCTCGTTGTTCTTGCACTGAAACAAACAAACACATTCGATAAAGCAATTGATAGAAATCTCAAATTAAAACAGGTGATTTAAACATACCTACTAAATACAATAAAATATTTAATTCTAAGCATCTCTATCCTAAGTCGTACTAGTAGCTTTCGTAAATTTAAATATAGGATATTCCGAAATAAAATAAAAACCATACTTCAGTTTTGGCAGCCGGTGGATTGTATTCGTGGTTTGCAAGTAACGTAAGGAACGTTCCTAGTTTTACAACTTAGTACTTAAAATATGTTACAGTTGTTTTATGAAATTTAGAAGGAATATTTCCAACAACAAAAATATTGAAATGGATGAAAGATCAATCGTAAGTTTTAAAATAAATTAAAAAAACGTACTATTAAGTAATTTAAATAATTCGAACCCCTGACGTGAGTTGATCGAATTTAAAAATTTAACTTTATAAGTTCCAAGGTTTAAATTAACTATTGCGGAAATCGGTCTACTCACGATGGCGCCAAATAATTGCCTATATGTACGAAATATATTTCGAAAATAATACTTCTTGTCATAAAACTTTTTTCAGGTTTTTGGATTTTTCGGCTAACGAACTAGACCGGGTTACAAACAATCGTACAGTGTGCTTAGGTCTTACTATAATGGTCACTGCAATAGCTCACCTTTCCTTTGAAAATTGGTTAATAAAAGCATTATCGTTCTTTTTGATGGGCTAAGTTCAGCAATGTATGGATTACAAGATTTTTTTTATGTAAAGTGGCCTGACGAATAGCATAGCCTATACTACATATGTTTTGTATTTTTGCATAAATTACATCATTACAAAACTAATATTCTCTTAAAAGTTATTAAAAACACGCATTACTTCTAGTAATTAATGTAATACAGAGTTGTATATTATAAATTAACACATTCAGTTTTATTTTCAACTGAAACAGGTATACCACCATTTTCTTGCTTGCATATCTGAAAACATTTTAATTGAAATAATTCTTAAAGATTTAAAATCTACACCAACATTTAGTTTTGTTATTGTAAAGCATACTTAATATTTTTGAGTTTTGTCTAAATTATTTACAACTAAAGCTTTCTCTAAAGTGTATTATTACCTTACTTACATTATCACCTGATCATCAGCAAATTTTGTTTTTTTCGGTCCATTTAGTGTTTTCATTGCAACAATTCTTGGCCTCGTGTGCCTGTCAATACAAAATGTATGAGAGAAAACACAACAATTTCATTAAATAAAAATACGATTCTCCTTAACGTTTAGAAGCAACAATACAAAATTACTAACGAGCCTTGTTGGCAGCAACCATTTGTTCAATAATAAACTGGGTTACTACTAGGCCTGGACTAGGTCAATCCTGGAACTGAGATAAACACGGGTCTACGGTGCCCACTTTTTCTTCTGTCTGTATGCGTTGTAACACAAACAATCATAGATCAAGATCGGTTTGAGAGAGAAACTTGAAATTTAGTACGAATGTGTATACCTACTGTACGAGTGTCTGCCAAAATTTGAACATTTTCGTAAACACTATTTAAAATTGGCTACTTAATAAAATGTAAACCTAAATATCTAAATATAAAAAATAAAATAATAACAATAAATAAATAATAATAATAATGTAAATATATAGGTGTACTTAGTAAACCTAAATATAAAAACCGATGATTTTTATCAAAATTGTTAAGAATAAAAAAAAATAAAAAAAAAAGACTAAACCATTCATTCCATAGTTATAAGAATCGGATGACAAAAAAATACAATACAATGTTTTTATATAGATGTTATTAAAATCTGTTATACAATTTGTAATTATCTTACAATCAGTATGGATAAACCTTTTAAAATAGGATGTTGAAAATAGCCATAAACCTTTACATTACTACGGATGACTATTTAAAATCGGAATTTTTTAGGGTAAAACCAATTCAAAAAATTTTAAGTAAAATATTGCTGTTATGGATGTTAAAAAAAATATATTAATGAATTATAAAATATGAACCTTTTAATACAAATGTAAAGGTACCTTAATAACAGCAACGTGGGCTGTTTATTAATAATGAATTATTATAAAGTTTGAATATCAGATAAAGCTATAACTTTAATTAGATTTAAATGTTTTTGAACGTATTTTAGTACAATGTTGTAGGTGCGCAATTGTGTTGTAGGACGACATTTTGAGCAACTTTTATAAATTTATTTTGACATTTACAACCGTATAAATTCATTAAATTATTTTTTTAAATTAGGCATTTTTGTAATATTTTAATATAAAATGTTGTAGAGCCACCATTTTGAAATGATTTACCAAAAAATGTTCATTTTAAATAGTCAACCGTAGTGTAAATATACATGTTCAGGACGATTTTCTACGTAATTTCTTAAAAGCTTTTTTTTAATACAATCATGCAAAATATTTTATTAAACATTATTAATAAGTTCAATGACAAGGACGCACATGTTAGCTTGACACTGAACACTATGAGAAGCGGCCGACGCACAGTGCATTAACGCCAACCCCCGTGTTGGGAGAATTTTCAATTTACAATGCATTTCGTGCATCGCACGCCAATTTTATGTGCTATGGACGTACATATGGTGCGTCCGCTTTAAAATATTAGTGATTATTACGTAGAAAGGTTCAAAAATAAAAAATAAAATAATAATTTCTACTAGTTTAGACAACAGGAACAAATCCACCTTAGAGTTCCGGACATCCTGTTTTAATCTTAACTTTGTAGCAAAACTTTGGGGAACATCAATCAATGTTTATAAAGTAATCTGTTTTATACGTGGAGATAAATATGTTTCTAATTTTTTTCCAGTCAAATCAAAACTCTGTGTAGGCCTAGTTTTGCCAATATTTTCTAGACACGATCTATAAATACAGTAATATAAATAGTCTGTATCACAGTTTTAATTTAAACTTTATTGTAAAACATTAGAAATTCTTTCAATAGTAATGCACACGCTTTCTAAATGATAAAACCTTGAGATCTGTGCTGAAGTGGTCCACGTGATCTGTACAGAACAGCTCGACCAGTTTAGGACACAAAATTAAGTACGAAACTCTTATAATATAAACAATTAAATAATGAATATAATCATAATGTATAGGTACTCACTGCTTTTCCATCTTCTATGCAGTCACAGGTAAGGAAACTACACATATTAGTGCAACATTGGTGGCTTTTTGAACACTGAGGGAAAAAAACAAAATATAACTAAACAATCAAAGCTACTCTTCAAATTATTTTTATTAGAGCATTATAAATATTTCAAACGTTTAAATTTCTTTATTCATTTCTAAAACTGCAAAAACGTATTTATTAGCGAATTTCCAAAGGAAATAAAACGTATTTAT